>PVHP010026977.1:0-24241 GCA_004024765.1 Zapus hudsonius | reverse complement strand
AATTATCTACTTTGTTGGCTGTATTCTATTACTTTCCATTCATCTCTTTCACAAACCTATAGAGTCACTTAAGATTTTAACTATTTTCCAAGAACGTGGTTATATCCAAACCTACTTATTTTATCTTAATTTAAAAACCAAATGCATTCCACTTTATCTGTTGATTAGCAGTGTTTTCATCCTTGTTCAATTGGTTATGGAAGATTCCCCATACTGCGGTAAGAATGAGCTGAGGTGGGACTGTGGTTCAGCACACTCCTTCTAGCCATGCTTATCCTCAGTGACTTTCTTCTTGTGGTGAATTGCTCCTTAATCTATACCAATTTATAATGAGGTTGGTTTTTATCCTGGGGAAGAACTGAAGGCTCTCCTGTAATGCCTCCAATTTCTCTTCCTTTATCTTGCACAGGAGTTATTTCCAATGAATTTCTTACCTGGCAATCCCAATTTAACATTTGCTTTTCAAAGGGCTTGAACTGATAGATGCCTTTAATCTTCAAGGGAGATATTGATGGCAGGTATCAATGTTGACATTGACCTTTTCTGCAGCTCCTCTTGAAATGTCTGGCTGTCTCATTTCCCGCAAGGTACACTTATTTGTATCCATGGCTAAGATTCTTCTTGGAAATAAATGGGTGCTCAATACTACAGAAACTCACATGGTGTGCTTTATAAGGACCCAACCACCTTTAGAGTCACTGTGTTACGTGTCTTGGGAATGACTCAGGTCTGAAATATGGACAATGGATCCTGACTTTTAACTTGGATAATAGACTGTAGCCCTATGGTCATTTATGCTTGATTTCTTCTACTATTGCAAATTGAGAAATATTCCTGGTTACATATCTCTAGGACCCTTAAGCTATTGTGTTCTTTAAGCTGTCTCCATAACTCTTAGAAGCTTACATCCCCTTTTACCTGCTTAGTTATTACAAAATTATGATATTTTGATTTCAGTAGGTAAGTGCTACCTAACTTGCATGGTATTGGGGTCCTGTTACCACTGTTAAGATTCACAAATATTTGAAAAGGAGAGCCAATGTTAGACATTTTGCTTATAGTTGTGCTTTTTATCACTATCTTCCTATGGTCACAGTAATTCTTATCTTTTCTATGGAACAGAGTCACCGGGTAGGTCATTCAATGTTATGTGATCTGGTCATTTCAGGATGCCCACTTTCCTTCTTTCCTCCACTATCATGACAATTCTAGCATTTTGACTTCTCTCAGAATGGCCATTAGTTTTCCATGCTTTTAGGAAACCCTAGTACTGAACTCATACAGTCTACTAGGATCTTCACCGGGGTGTATCTACAGAGAGTGACCCAAAGCCAACAGATTCTTTCATGTCCAACCATGTTCTGGCCTTCCTCCTGAAACACCCTCAGACTTCATTCCACACTTATTGACCACAGCCTCCAAACATGTTGATGATGTCTTTGAACAACTTTCAGGTTTTTCTAAGACACTCTTTTTTCCTGACCTTAACAGACCTACTTTGGTTTTGAAATTTTTTGTTTTTGAAATATAACCACTCCTACTATTTAGCACTTGGCTTGTTCCTCAACTTTCTCTTCCCTCCATATGGGTAATGAGAAATTCTTTTATATACGTAGTAAAAGTAGCTCACTAGCCTTCGGTCCTGGGTTTCACTTGGCTGTTATTCACCATTCACCTCAAATTTTTAAAATAGAGCATCTATGGCCCTTAGAAACTCATTCAATTCTATTAACTTTATAGGAAGTGTTTCATCCATAGATCTCAAGTTCCTGGACAACTGTCCCTAGTGTACTACTATTCACCGCTGCCATCTCCTAATTCACTCCTTGTGAAAATTTTACAAGGGGACTTTCATTTTGTGATGGGGCTATTGGAACTTCACCTCCACCAGTGTTGGAACATTTACTGCTAATTGGACATGAATGGTCTGATTTCAAAATTATCATATTGCCTGCTTTCTCAGAACATGCCTGGGAGCTTGTGTCTCTCTTCAGACACTTGTGACGGACTCTGAGAGGTCAGATGTTTGCTGGTGATGATACCTGTGCAAGGGAATGAGCAGACTGGTATTGAGAAAAGGGAGAAGCGACTCTACAAAGTATCTACCTATTGGAGTGAGTGTTGTCGTTTAGAATATCCCATGCCAGGCCCACATGGAAAGCCCTTCACAGATCTGCATTGCTTGGATACTGAATGTGCCCTTCTTCTAAAAGGGTGGAACCTGGGGCCAGGTAACCCTGTCAGCGGAAAGAGCTGGTTAAAGAGATAAGAACTAGAGGCTGACTGAGTTCTCCCTGAACCCAAGTGGCCTGTCTTACTTTGACCTGAAAGATGGTTTTCCAACCATTCTATAAGTATTCTGAACTATTAAATAGAGTTCAAGAGCCAAGTTGTGGATGGTTTTAACCCCTGAATTTACTTCCGTTCAGGTAATCTAGCACTGTGTTAAAGATTCTGGGAATATTGGTTGACCTGATAAAGCCTGGATTACCCTCAGCCCTGATTACCAGTAGAAGAATTTGCATTGTTCTTCCTAAAATAACCACTGTGGTCTGAGCAGATATATGATCCAGCAAGATTACTACCAAAGCCAGTGGACAAGAAAACTCTGAAAATATGTAGAATGACACTGTGACTATTCAGACTTCATGCTGAATATATTACAGCATATGTGAATTTTATCCAATAAATTGTTATTCTATGAAACAAATTTTCAACTCATCATCTTCTCTCAGCCAAAGTCGGTAAATCTTCCTTAATTTGACCTTGTATGATACATTATTCTAAACCAGGTGTCAGGTGAGTGGAAATAGAGGTAGGAATGGGAGTGTGGTAACTGGTGGTTTCTAGCAATTATTTTAAGTATCAAAAAACAGATGGCAATTTGTACTTTAGCAAATGGGGTCAACCCAACACATTTGCCTGTGTATTACTCTTTTTTTAATGAGCATACTTAAAAACTAAAAAGTTGTTCTTGTCCAAAATGGCTTCCAAAGATCCATCTTGAGCTCCTTAAGGACAGTGACAACACCAGCTGGTGCTTTAAGAGGAGACATTCATTCTGCTGTCCAGTCTTCATTCATTCAGAATGCATTGTTGAGGTGTCTCCCACATCCTAGCAATAACATTGGCCTTTGTAAATATGGAGTAGCTTGGAAAGATCCCTGCCTTCACAGAAAGATAGAAACAGAACTTAGATTGGTGTATTTTCCTTTATCCTACAGCCAATGCATAGAGTGGTAGAGGGGCAAAAGGAGTTTATAAAATCTTTTCACTTTTGTGTACATTGCTTGTGACAGAGATTGTACTTGCAAAATGTATACTTGGCTTACAAAACATAAATGGTTTCCTGATATTGTCCATGTGTTCTTTTCCATTCTCTTACTTTCCTATGGGTTATTTTAGCTCTACTTCTGAAACACAAAATCAGGTACTTATAGAAAAATCAACCAACTAAACCAACATTATAAAAAATCTAAACAAGTAAACAAAAGAAGCAGGAATCTTATGTTGATGATTGCTGATGAATAATTCATTGAGAGTATTATAGTCTTCAAGAGACTATGCATGCAAACACAAGAAGCCTGGCACCAAATAGGTGCTCAGTATATTCAGTTGGAAATAGCTGTAAGGGTTCTGGGGGAATTTTTGATTTTTGTGTCTCAGCAATTTCTCTGAAGATACTTGTGATTAAGCCATGTATAAACGGAAAGAAAATTTATAAATCACCCTAATGTGTATCTAAGAAACCCTTAATGAAGGCAAAGGGATTCTAGGACTTGTTGCAAGAATTCAAGATTTTTTGATGTAGAGCTTTCAGACCCTTCATCTCTATGTAGAGAGTGCCTTTTTTTCAGATCAGTCAGAAAAGCAGCTAGTGCCCAGTGCCAACTATAGAAGAAATTCTTCATATGAATTTTATAAAATGGCTCACCCAGACCACAGCCAGAAATATCTAATTCCCATTCCAATGTGATTTGTGATCTAAAACTTCACATAAAAATAGCATCAACACTGAAAGAGTAATTATTAATAGCTTTTTTAGATAGATGTTAAAGCACTCTTCTTGTCGGGTGACACATGTGATTTATTTCTTTTTTCTTATCAAATGTGGCCTACATTTAATAAAATCTACTTCTTCTCCTCCAGCCCTGAACCACAGATGTAGTGCTTGCGTAATGCAGTGTAATGCGGCTTGCAGCTGCCAAGGGCCATAAATAATGCACCTCGGGCAAGCGCCGTGATCAGGTGGCTGTTGACTATGGGCTGCTGCAAATGAGCCTGACTTCAGCTGCAGGCTATTTCCATTCATGGCTCAGCATCCTGAGAATGACATGCCAAAGCTTCCTTGGGCAAACCAGCAAGTTAAAGTTAGGATCCATCACCCAAAGACATCATTCACCATGAAAGTTTAATGGACACACTAATAGATTAGAAAGAAGAGAACATTAGTTAACAACCATATATTCCACTTCAGAAATTAATATTAATCACATAGTTATCAAAGTTTTATAAAAGAAAGATGTTATGCTCTGCCTTCAAGGTTTGAAAATAGATTGGTCTGTTACCAAAAACTCTGAGCAGAACAACATCCACATTTGACCTTTCTCTGAATTCACAAAACTCCCAAGACAATAGAAGTTTAAGATCATTTAAGTGTTTCTGCTATTTGTTAGCAGTGTTATACGATAAAGTTGATAGCAGACATTGGATCACATGAGATTTAAAATATGATTGCAACATAAGAAAGGCAGACCATACAATTAAGTTTGATATATATTTGAGGTCTATCTTAAAATACTTAAATGTGTGTTGTCTATGAATCTACATATTTACCAATCACAAGATTCATATTTCCTGAGCATGACTTCTCTCTCTCTCTCTCTCTCTCTCTCTTTCTCTTCTCTCTTTTTTCAAGGTAGTGTCTCACTCTATCCCTTGCTGACCAAGAATTCACTCTGTAGCTCTAGGCTGGCCTTGATCTCACAGTGATCCTCAAATGCTGGGATTAAAGTGTACATCACCACGCCCAGCAACTTTTCTCTTTCTTGTCTGGTCATATGGATAGACTATTGCAAAACATATCATATACTGACAGTAATGGTGCCTTGACACTTTTGCAATTTTCCTTTGGTGAACACTGCTATACTTTTGAATGTGATAAGGGACCTCCTTGAAAACTGGAGTATTGTAAGTATTATTATGAGGGTAACAGCTGTGCAAAAGTTGAAGTATAAAGGGTGGAGAAATGGCTCCTCAGTTAAAGGTGCTTGCTAATAAATTCTGATGATCAGGGTTCAATTTCCCAATTGCCACATCAAACCAGATGCACAAAGTGGCTTATGCACCTGGAGTTAGTTTGTGGGGTAAAAATTTTTTGTTGCCTGTGTTCATTCATTTTCTCTCTCTCCCTCTCTCTCTGATCTCTCCAAGAACTAAATAATTTTTTAAGTTGAATGATAAAAGTTTACATTTTCCTAGCTTTTAAAATGATCATTTCTCCTGCATATTTAATAAATAAATATGTAAAAGGTGATTACATGCGCTTCATATGCCTTTCTGGTTTGTTATATACAACATGAATGAGCAATAACAGATATTTTTAAATTAACTGTTCAAGCTAATCTTTAGCAAATGTAATGAATTCTTAGTGTGAAATTCTGCATGATGTTTCTGGATAGACCTCGCAGTGACCCTCTGCTAGTGGATTATTGTGGATAAAGAAACACAAAGCATTAAATGCACTGGAATCCTAGAGACAACCATCACAAACTCATCTTCCTGTTTCCACTTTTAACTCATTTTTAGTCAATTTCATCAGACAGTCTTATGCCTTTCTCTGGTTTTAGTTCCACATTGTTTTAATTTCTCCACACTCACCACTATGTTCTTTTATTTCCCCTTTGGCTTCTGCCTTGATCCCATTCTCAGTGATACCTTATCCAACCTTCATCTATCTCTACTAACTTTCTTGCCTTGGCTACAGTTGCAGTGCAGAATTAAACTGAGAAAGTAGGATTGAGAATGTTGGCATTTCTTTAAAACTAAACCAAGATAAATTGTTAGAGATTGATGGAAGCTTTGTTATTACTCAGTATATGTACTCTTTTATCCATGTTTTAAACCATACCTTTTTTTTCAAATACTGAAAATTAACACTGCTAATAGGAAAGGAATTTGGAAATATTCTTCAAATTTCTTACTTTTAAATGTATAAATACATGTTAATTGAGTTTTTATTGAAATGATAAAACAATCTGAAATCTACTTTTTTCAGAAATGGAAATTTTGTGAATATCATTCAGTGTGGATGGCATTGCAGGCAACTATTGCTTCCTTGCAATAGGTTATTGTAATACTCTACTGTGAACCAATTGAAAAAGAATTTTAAATTATGACACATAGAAAATTAATTATTAGTAGGAAGACACAGAAGCAAATCAGAATTTTTTCAATGTTACATGAAGGTAGATTCCTCAAAAGATGAATGGAAATCATTTCCTGAAAGATTTTATGACCTAGTGTAGAAACCTAGCTACTTATGGATACTCTATAAATAGCTTTCATGACTAAAAAGAAACTAATTATTTCAAAATAAATTATTAATTATTGTCATAAAAGTAAGAAGTCACACTATTTTTTTCTATAAAAAGAAGAATGTCTAGTTTGAGTAATATTTTATAGCAAATATTGCTGGGCTTATTATGTGTATTTCTAGACTGTATTTATAGATGGTTTATTTATAGACTATAATGTGTATAAGTAAAATGACACTCCAATTGTAAGTTAACCTTTTAGAATATGTATTACTTAATTCTTATTTTTAATGTCACAACAGTTGATCATTTACTCTACTGACATTTTACTAACATTTACAGTCATTAAAAGAACAGGTTTTATTTTTTCCAAGTATGAATCAAAGATTCATTTTTACCTTGCTTCATTTTTGTTTTATTTGGATCCCTTCACTTCAGGTCAAAATGTAGCTGAAAAGGTAAAGTAAAACTGGGCTCTCCATGTAACTTGGGGTTTCTTTTAAAATTCCCCCTACTGTTCCTTTTGATTGAATGCTCATGCTATTTTTTGCATAATGATCAAGTCTTAGGTTATAGCTAAGCTTGTGTAATATGTCAAAAATGCACATAAAGTGTGCTAATACAGTTCTGAATTTACCCATCTACACAGAATTGTGAGACAGCTCAATTTTTTTTCCTACAGCATCATGCATGAAAGGTTTTATTTTCATTGATTCCAGAGTGGTCATTTAGTCTTATGGACCCTACAATCACTCTAATTTCATAACTGACCATTTGGCAAAGGGATGACTGGGGCATTAGAAGGTTCCCATTGGTTAGTTCGTGAGTATTTTTTCTCATGGTTGAATGGATTACATTAGCATGAATTCCTAATTAAGGAAGAAAGAGAAGGAAGAAATACTAAGGTCTCTCAGTAGATAAGGCATTCAGATTTTGGAGCCAAACAGTAAGTTCTTTGATCCTGAGACCTTGAAAATGTTATCTAACCACTTTGCATTCGGGTTTATTCAACTGTGTAAAATTTCCACTTAAGAAACAATAAAATAATAATATAAAATTGGTTTTGAAAATACACGAATAAAAAGGAATCAGTGGAAGGACATGTCTTCTGTGTTTTTCAAAGTGTGGTTTCCAGACCCACAGTGCCGGGAAACTAGTTACAACTTAGTCCCTGCCTTGACCTTCTAACTTAGGAATTCTGGCATGAGACCCAAAAAACGATTCAAAAAAGTGTTCAAGATGTTTTTAAATTTAGCTTTTTGGTTGTAAATAGCCCATCCATGGTATCGTCCTTCTCTGTAGGTCTTTGGATAAAGCTCATTGTAATGAAGATCATCTTTTTAAAAATCAGGGATGAGGAGGGGGGGAATTGGGGAAGTCGGGATAACAACGCATGGTTTGCCCACTAAATAATGTAACCCATTATGGACAATAAATATTAAATTAAAAAAAAAACCAAAAACAAACAAAAACAAAAAAAAATATTTATTTGCAAGCAGAGAGATAGAAGAGAGATGATGAATGTGCATTCCAAGGCCTCCAGCTTCATATCTGCCCCACTTAATTAAATCTACATCCTTTCCATCTAGTAGTGACAGGAACCTGTGGTTTTATTTGTTTTGCATTCATTTTTTTTTCCTCTGAGACATGGTCTCACTCTGTAGCCTCAACCTAGCAGAAGTCTTTCTGCCTCAGCCTCCTGAGTGCTGAAATTACAGGTGTGCATTATGAAAATTATTCAAGTGTCAGTGTTTAATTTTTACAATAGGACCTGTTATGCCCACTCTCTAAGTCAGTAGTAGTAATAGAACTGGAGGAGGCTGTGTACTTGATGAGTAAGGCTGGAGCACAGAACCCCCCAACTATGGAGGAACATGGCTATACTTCTATGCCCTCTACTCCTTTTCAACACCTATAAGGGATGAATGTATATGAAAATCCTCTTTACAATCATCCAGGAATAAAATTCGCAATGTTTCATATGAGGATGTATATAAATATTTTGTATGATTGTAACATATACTAAATTTTCCACAAATATAAATAACTGCAGGATAAACTGAGTAAATATTACACTTTGTTTTATTTCTGATTTCTATTAGAAGTTGTTTACTGCTTGAAAAAAATCAAATGATCAACACTGATGCTTTGCATATAATTTGATCTTCAGTAAAAATACATATCAGACTGCATTTGGGAACTTATAGTCCTAGTGATACGACATAGGGGTATATCTCCCAGAGAAATACATCCTGGACCTTTCCTTATTGAAAGAAGTAATTAGAACATATTAATGTAATCTATATTCTTTTAATAGAAACTTTATATTTCTCCTTTGTATTATAGCAAATGAGGTATATTATTAAAAATTATGAGTAAAGGTTGGTTATATGAGCTGTGAATTTCATTTCAGAATAGTAAATATAGAATGTCAATCTGTTCTGAAAGTTGGAGCTGGCTGAAGGTTACCTGGAGGCTGGAGTTTGCTGGATTTTGAGAGGAACAAAGGAGGAAATGCAGTGGTGTGTTACCAACCGTGGCACAGAAGGGTGTGAGTGTCAATCAGAGCAAGGCCAAGAAGTCTGCTTCTTGCTTGGGGATTCAGTTCTATGGAAGCCTGATGCCACAGTGTTTACAGGGCAGTTTATGGTTCAAGATGATGGAGATTGCAGCCTGGGAGTTCCAAGTCTATCTCTAAGACTCCAAGGGAAGTGGGAGAATGCAGCCAATCTGAACTGGGAATGATGGAAAGATCCATTTGATATATCTTTCTTTTTAATCCTTGTTAATAGACAGTGGTGTAGGAATGATGGTGTTGGTGATATTCTAATTGGCTCATCACTACTTCACCATCTGTGTATCTTCTTACTTTCAGGGCTCCAGGTATTCATTCCACAGTCCCTGTATTACCAAACCATCATTAAAGAAGAGGAGCTCAAGCAGTATTTTAGAATGCAAGTGGAGCCATAAGTTTTAGAGTGGCTGCAGTGTCTTGAAGTCTAGAATGTTATAAGTGCTGCATCAGTAGAAGGCATTGGAGTGGTTCTCCAGGAGTCTACCGCTATTCTCCATTCCCATTTAGGCCATGAATGGATAAAGACTCTCAGCATTAGGTTATCAGCATTACTTGTCATCCATAAAATAAGTGGCTTAATCCTTGAATATGAAATTAGACATTTCATGGACTAAAAGATATGCTGGCATTCCACCCATATGCTAAACTCAGGCATTATACAATAATTTTATAACAATGAATTATTTATAATATAGAACGATAAATACATTTCTCATCACTACACAAACATCCCTTTCTTGACCTAAGCTAGTTAGAATACTGAATGGTGCAGTTACCTTCTACTTGCTGACAGAGAGCACCCAACCAAAAGCAGCTAATAGGAAGAAAGGATTTATTTCGGTTTACAGACTCGAGGAGAAACTCCATGAAGCCAGGGGAAAATGCAGCATGAACAGAGGCTGGGCATCACCTCCTGGCCAATATCAGGTAGACAACCACAGCCAGAGAGTGTGACAACTGCTGACAAGGGGAAGCTGGCTATAACACTCACAAGCCCACCTCAAACAACACACCTACTCCAGGAGGCTCCAATTCCCAAATTGTCATCAGCTGCAGATCAAGCATTCAGGACACACGAGTTTATGGGGGGACACCTATTTCAAACCACCACACTGATTAAGCCTCTTATTTAAGAACATTTCAATGGATTTGTGCTCTCAATGAAAAGTAGATTATCTTTCTTTAAATAATTGGAACCACACAAATATAACTACTGGCTTACAATTTTGAGTTGGTAGAATAATGTATTAAAC
This sequence comes from Zapus hudsonius, assembly GCA_004024765.1. Lineage (NCBI taxonomy): Eukaryota > Metazoa > Chordata > Mammalia > Rodentia > Dipodidae > Zapus > Zapus hudsonius. Next base: position 13,877 of record PVHP010026977.1, on the reverse strand, counting down.
ATAAAGTGAGAATTTAAATAATGTTGTGATGCTAGTGACTTTGGACAAACGATTCATTGCATAGTGATATAGTATATTAGATTTTCATATTCCAAAATAGTAACTGGACATTGAATGATTTCAATCCATACACAGCCTGAACATTTTTGCACTAATACTTTTTAAAGCAATTACAGTGTTCTGTAATGGGAACCAGGATAGTATCTGTGTCTTAGAAAATGCAGAGTTAACATGGAAGATGACCCTTATACAGAAGCCATTTCACTTCTGAGGTTCATTTGACTCGAACACTTGAAAAAACTGAAATGTGCACCAGCATTTTAGGGATACACCAGCTTGCAGGACTCCATCACTTCTGACACAGTGTACCCTCAAGTGGTGTTGATGCCTCCATTTCCCTGGTCAGTGCTGTTTCAGCAGAGATAGAATGCTTAGAGAATGTCTTCAAGTTATTATTTGACAGTTTTTTCCTTTGACTCTTGACTTGTCACACAAAATATGTTCTTCTCTTTGTAAACGTTTATTTTTTCCGAAAGCTAATTCTTGGTAAAGCTGCATTCTGGATAGTACCGTTTTGAGTTTGATATAGTTCAGAAAAGAATGGACCTGATTCCAGCTGGAACTGCAAGTCTCCACATCCATAATTGAAATATATACTGTACATGGTCCCTTTGCCTTCAACATTAATACCCATCTGCTAAAATGGCACGATGCCTGCTCTCTGGTGATTGGATGAATGCCCTGGAGCACAGGTGCCTGGAAATGATGGGTTTAGAGAAATCCCCGACAAAACATTGTTGGTGACATTTTCTCCTCAGGACATCTCTCCTGGGTACGTGTGATGCAGAGGGCTCTCTTTCTGTCAGATGTCATGGCTGGCGTTGTAAGTCTTCAGAAATTTCTTCTCACCATTAAAAGCAAAGTCTCCAGAACAAGGTGACATTAAAAAATGGAAACCAATATTATGATTCTGGAAGTCTATTTCAGAGTTTTTTTTATAGTTCTTTCTCAGACCACCTTAAATTCCAAAGCTTCAAGCTTAGACTATCATTCCCTGTACTTGTTACTCATTACATCATATTTTGTTGTCCACCAAAGTTGCTGACATAAAGCCAAACATGTAGTAATGTGCATGTGATATATGATCATGTTTGTGTTAGGATCTCAAATAAATGTTTACCTTTTAATTATCTCATTATAAAGGGAAGTGTGTTCAGAGAACTAAAAAAAAAATAGCCAAAATTATCTTTCTCTCTTCTGCTTTTTTTCTTAGAAGGAAAATCTCTCCATTGGAATAGATACTTAACTATGTTTAATCACTCAGGAAACAGATGTGACAATATAAAAGAAAAGAAGTCCCACGATCTATCAAGCCAGCAGGAGAAGGTAGAATTTTCAAAGAATAGACTATTTGGTAGAAATAAAAATATAAATGTAGAGTATTCATTGATTAATTTCCAGTTGTAAGAACTTACTCAAGTTAGACAAAGAAGGAGCGGGAGAAGATAGAATATGATAAAGGGCTTTAGTAAAGAGCTGTAAAAACTCAAAGAAGAAATCTCCATGAGCTTCTTACAGGTAAGTAGGAACCACAGCTATGTAGAGCACGAGAGATATGATTCAGTTAGTGTCAGTGTTTTCTTAGCATAAAGCCTGGATTGGATCTCCAGTACCACCTAAACTGGCATAAAATCATGGTCCCAGCACTCAAATGATTTCAGAAGTTCAAGGTCATCCTTGGCTACAAGAGACGTTTAAAGCCACACTGGTATAGATGAGACCTTGTCTCAAACTCAAAAACATGAAGGGAGGAAGGAAGAAGGGAAGATAGGATCCCCAACATCTATAGGTACTAAGCTAAAGGTTATTCCAAGTTTAGCCTTTACCTATGTTACTTGAGGATTCAATAATCTAATCTATGCCCCCTTTCTTATGCTTTAGGGCTTGGGAACATGGAAAGCACTCTGGTGTTTTGATCTAACTTTAAGAAGAATAATAGAAAACCAAAGTCCACTGAGTATGTTTTCCAAGTTCGCATTTAAGCTATGCTGTTAATGAATTATAGTTATATTTATAGTTCATTCAAGCATGTGATAAGCTTTATAACATCTTTAGTGTTTGTTTCTACTTTTTATTATGTTAAAGGCAATCATTTTGCCCCTTTAAGATAGGGAATAGATTACCTGTGGTGCCCATTCTTTTCATGATAAGTATAACCTAACAACCTTGCATTTGTCTATTTCAGCTCTATATCTATTACAGCACCTTGAGGACTTTTAACTATGTATCATCCCTCAGGGGACAGATGTATCATCCCTCAGGGCAGAGAGAAGAGAAACCTCTTGAGAAATTTTCAGTTCATCATTTTGCAAAAGCAAATAGATATTTGGTAGTTATCATATCCAATATACTACAAGATCTCAATCAAATCCTGTCTGTCTATGTATATGTAAGAATTTGTAAGAACTTTAAAAAATATCTTTATTGTCGATAATTTGATATACTGTATGAACAACTTTTTATTGTGTTGGCTGTCAATATCTTCCTTCCACTTTCTTTCTCTTTGCTTTAGGTATAGTTTATATTCCCAAATCTGCTCACACAAAAAAAATCCATCTGGTAGAGAATGGTCCTTAGTGAGTGGCATGTTTCTCTTTGTGCCCTTGTGCCTATACTTATGTTTCAAGGTTCATATGCCTGAACATCACCAACCCCCACTGTGGTCTTTGTTTGCTGAGTCATACAATAGACAAGTTCACACCAGAATCATTCTTGGTAGCCTTTCACACGAGACTTTTCTTGTCCTTAAAATGTTTTGTGTGCTTTCTTGGTGTCAACGGCTGGCTGGTACCACTGCTCTGACCCCTTGAACTTGAGTCTTTGTGTTCTCCTTGACTGGCAAGTTCCTGCTGCCCGATAAGCATTCTGAATGCACCATTGAGGCTCTGAAAACAGGCCAGTGGCAGGGGCATTCTAAGCATCTTTTGTTGGCAACAGTCTTACAAATGTATAGTTCAAGATAAAAACAGATATGACACCTTATTCAGACCAAGGCACTAGTGGGTTAATACAATTTAACATTTGCTAGTCACTTCTCTATTACTTATTTTCTGTAATATGCTTTATTTCCAAAAGAAAATGAATACTTTTATAAGCAACCACAATTTTGGAAAAAACATCAGTGAATACCTCCCTTGGCTATAGACCTATTCTCTCTTCAGCTAAAATTATGTCATTATGTTAGTCTGCATCTGTGTAATACCTTATTTTCAATATTTTGTAAAAATTAGATTTATAAAGACCAGGAAAAAGCAATTGTTAATGTGATGAAAATTACTGGAATTCTTTTGATTTTCAAATAACTTATAAGAATTTTACATGGTACTTTGGGGTCTCATATTATGATGTACTTGAACATGGGAAAATTACACAGAAACATATGGGAATAATTCATAAGGCCTCTATATACTATGCAATCCAGTTCTATACATTGATGTAACAGGAAGTTTTCTGGGAATAATTTTCCTTCATTAACCTTTAGGTCAATTTGTCATTTTTGTATAACCAACCATGTCTTTTGCTTTATATATTTAACCTCCAACTCTTCCAGTTGTTTAATTTTCTAAATAGTTAATTATTTGATAAATGCAAGATAATTTCTTCTACTTGCTGCTTTTGAGTACACAGTTTCTCTAGATCTGTTTTCCTCTTTAAATATTACAAAATAAAGCATATCCATAATCTTTTTTAAAAGATGTGAAAAGTGAGTTTTCTTCCAAAATATATGGAATATAACATTAAATCAAACATTGTGTGTAGTAAGTGATTTGTCCTGATATATATAAAATGTTTATAATTATGTTGTTTTATCTTATACTATTGATCATATTTTAGAGTGAATAAAAGAAAAACTGTTTGGACATCATTTGTCAACAAATTCATTATTTAATTGGAACATTGAGCTGCTGATACAGAAAATTAAACATAAATCACTTTGCTTGAAATGTATTGCTGTGACACATTATGACAGTTTTTTTTTTCCAGCTTCTTTAACTAATGTAAATCTAGCCTTCACACCTAAGGGTTAAGAAGAAGAACACAGGTATAGCTGTAGTCCAGGTATGGCAAACTTGAGTTAGATTTATCACATGCATTTAGTATGCTCTACTTAGGTCAAATTGTCAGTGCAGTAAATCCCAATCGAGAGTCCATATTTATTTACCTCGGAATGCTGAATCAAGCTCAGTGAAAAGTGGTTTGTATGTTGTTTATTCAGTGAACTTGAATAAATAACTCATAAATCAATGTGGTGTAAGAATTTGGTAACCAGCCTGCTTTATTTGAAACCATGTTGCAGCCTATCGATTTCTTCCTCTGGATTATGTGGTACAAGAAATGTTGGTGGAGATGCAGGCTATTGTACCTACCTGCCAAGAACAGGTTTGTTTGTTTGTTTGTTTTGATTTAAGGAGAGGGAAATTGTGGCTAGTGTTTCTTAAATGTCCCTCTTTCTAGCCAGCACTGTGACCCTGACCATGCCACAGAGCCCATGGTGTAGGGGATAGGACCTGGCTTTACCTTGCTAATCTTCAAAAAGCCAGGAATAACCAACCAGATCTCATGTTGCCTACTTCTAGCCGAGCCTCTAGCATCTGGGAACCAAGCCTGCCTCACTACCTGCACAGGCTTCTTCTGAAATAGGCCCCTTCCCATTCTTGGATCACCTGGGTTTGAATAGAATTCAGACATCCACACTGTGATGTCCTCATGCATGAATGCAGGTTTCCTCATGGGATCAGAGGAAGTGCTGTGGTCAGGCTTAGGAACAGGGGTCCACCTGCTGTATAAGTAATCACATTTTAGTATACAGTTGGGGAGTCCCTAATTTCCACACCGAACCTGGCCTTCCAGATTCTTAGGAAGATACAAGTAGAAAGGTATACCTTTGAGTTAACATCGTGTCAATTACTCTATAACTTTTTTAAATTTATTTTTTAATAAGTAGTAACTTTGAATGTACAAATCATGTGTTCATCCCACCATTTCCCTCCTCCTTGTTCCTTTTCCACTGAGGGTGTTCCTCAGTGGGCTTGCAGGAATGTCCCATGGGATTGAGGACTATGAATTTTCAAGCAGCAAAGAGTTATTGGGGAATGGGAGCAATGCCTTTGGATATTCCCCCACCATGGCTCTTACAATCCTCCCTCATCTGCAAAGTTCCCTTAGCCATGGAGAGTGAGTGCTAAGTGTTTTTGGAATATTTGAGTATCCTCAGTTTCTGTCTTCATCACCCTGGCACAGGTTGTAAGGCTCGCTGTGGAAGCAGCACTCTTACACATCTCTCCACTTCCTCTGTGGTTTCACCTGGGTCCTAGCTGATGTGTTAAGGTTGGTTCATCTCCTGCCAGAGAGTCAGCTATCATTTCTGGTCTTGTTGGTACAGTTGGGTTGTCCATGGTTCTCCCTTCTGAAAAATAAAAACAGATTCTTCAATGGAGAGTGAGATCAGAATAGGTAAAATGGGACAGATTTTGTTTGTTTGACACAATTAAAATGGGTGTAGCCTCTCTTTAAGCCCCTGGCTAGTGGAGTCCAGATTGTTGGTCTCTAGAAATTGGCTTGGATCCCATTTCCAGTTAAGGGTTTCTTGCCGCTGAGCAGCACACAGGATGTCCATCTGATGCAAGTTAGTGCATAGATAAAGGAAAAGCTACCTTTGCCTTCATTTAAAAACTCTGTCCAGTTAGAGCAAAGTCTTATTGAAAATCTCTATAATATAAGATACAATTTTTGTATATTCTATGTACATAAATAAGTGTGGTTCCCCCCATAGATTTAGTATTTTTATTAAATTAACCTTAAAACACTTATCTTACTGTTTTTAGAAAATATGATTGCCATTCTGACAGGGGTAAGATGGTATCTCATTGTGTTTTTGATTTGCATTTCCCTGATGCTTAAGGATGCTGAGCACTTTCTTAAATGAGTCAAGGCCATTTGTATTTCCTCCTCCGTGAATTCTCTGTTGAGATCAGTACCTCATTTTGTGAGGGGGCATTTTGGTTTTTTTTTTTTTTAATAATTTTTTTGAGTTCTCTGTAGGTTTTTGAAATTAGGCCTCTGTCAGAGTTGTGGCTGACGAAAATCATTTCCCAATTTGAAGGGGGTCTATCGGCTCTGAGTGTGGTTTGTTTGTCTGTACAAAAGCTTCTGAGCCTGAACAGGTCCCATTGGTTAAGTGTTTGTCGTATTTCCTGAGCTGCTGGAGATTTGCTCAGGAAATTTTTTTCCCATTCCTATTTCATGCAGAGTTCCTCCTATTTTTTCTTCCAGGGTGTTCAGGGTTACCAGGTTTATATTAAGATCTCTGATCCATTTGGAGTTGATTTTTGTGCACAGTGAAAGGAGTGGGTCTAATTTCATTTTTTTACACGTGTTTATCCAATTCCTCCAGCACCATTTGTTGAAGATGCTATCTTTGGCCCAGTGTACATTGTTGGCCCCCTTGTCAAAGACCAGATAACTGAAGTTACTTCCATTTAAAGCTGGGTCTTCAATTCTAATCCATTGATCTGTCTTTCTGTTTTTATGCCAGTAACATGCTGTTTTCATTACTATGGCTTTGTAATATGTTTTGAAGTCAGGCATGGTGATGCCTCCTGAGTAGGATTTGTTACTTAGAATGGTTTTGGCTATCCGAGGTCTTTTGCCTTTCCAAATAAATTTAGAGATTATTTTTTCTATGTATGTGAAAAAAAAAGGTTGGGATTTTTATCGGAATAGCATTGAATCTGTAGATCGCTTTTGGCAGGATTGCCATTTTTACTATATTGATTCTCCCTATCCATGAGCATGCAATATCTTTCCATCTTCTCATGTTTTCCTTTTGTCAGATTCAAAAAATATGATATAATAAATTTCTTTTAAATAATTAGCTTGAGTCATAAAGGCAGCTGGTTTTCGTAGTAATTGGCTCTGTAGATTTCATTGAAGTAAATGTGAACTTATTTCAATGATGTGCCTTAAGTATGAGAATCTATTGACATGTTGATTAGCAAAGACATTAAAACCATAAGACAGTACTGTGAACAAAGGAACATCTGAAGTACATTTGAATGTAAGATGATACACATTTGATCCCTGAAGTCAAATGCCAGGCCCAGTTTATAAGATAGATAGTTCTAGAAGCTTTGTATACATATATTGGTTTCTTAATCCATCTTATAGGCTGCTGCTAAGACTAAGGAATGTAGTCTGGGGAGATGGCTCAGCAGTTAAAGGCACTTGTTCTTAAAGCTGCCAACTCAGGTTTCAGTCCCCTGTACCCATGTTAAAAGCCAGATGCACAAAGTGGCACATGCAACTGGAGTTTTTTGTTTGTTTGTTTGTTTGCAGTGGCACAAGGCCCTGACATACTCAAATTCTCATTCTCTCTCTTTCTTCCTCCTCAAAGAATCAATAAACAAACATTTATTAAAAAATAAAACATAGTATTAGCCTCTTTCATATGAAATATGTGTTTCATTTATTTTTTAGTCATTTGAAAATCTCAGACTGAAGAGACATTTAGAAAAGTGCTTCTCACCTGGAGAGGAATGTGTATTGAATGGGGAGAAAATGAACATCTGTTCAGTGTACCTTCTGGTGGGTTTTGGTAAGAATAGAGACTCGGTGATGGTGTTTCTCCCTCAACCCAAATAGCACAGGAGACATTTTAGTGTTTCCTGTTGTAACATGATGTTTTTTCTCTAATGATTCTGTTTCTGTTAAAGCCAAGCATGCTGTCACTTGGAGTGGAATGATTTCCCATGTCTTTGCAGAGACGTGCTCAGCTGGCTCACGTGATGAAAGATTACTTCTAAGAAGCTAGTGTCTGCTCTCCTTCATCACTCAAGCACCTAGTGCCATCTGGCCTTCAGAACGACTGCTTCAAACATCCTGCAATTCTTCTCCACCTCAAACACCTTACAGAGGACTTCTCTTTTGTTAAGTACACTATGTGGATTTCTGTAGGAGCAGATTTACAATGCCTTTGTCCAGTTTTCAAAAATTGAACGTACTGCTTTTTGTTCAGTAAAGGTTATTTTAAACAATGTAATCTAAAGCATTTTTATTCCACATTAAAGGTTTGGATACCTCTCAGTAAAGAAGTTGAGTATGACAACAATGACATTTTCTATTCTTTCTTTCTTAATAGTACATAGTCCTCATAGGCAGAAACTAAATGGACAACAGCATAGGAATTCAGCATAGGTCTTTTGTTCCATATCTGATGGCATAAGACTTTTATTTGTTTAAGCGAGCTAGATGGAGCAAACGTTTCTTAAATTTCATCATTTAAAACTCACATCAATATTATAAGATGACATTCACAGATGGAATCTGATGAGCCATCCATCAATCTGTATTGGGAGGCCATGCTTTGTTTATCACTCCAAAGCTTTTTATGATCACATGTCAATAAATCAACTCATCATACCGTATAATGTAGCACCTTTCCAAACTTTCATACTTCAGTTTACATTGCATCATTATCCTCACTATGCTTTGCAATATCATCATTATTAGGTTCTCTCCAAGTGTATGATTTTAAAAAATTCTTGGCCATAGGTTCAATTATTAAATAACTTCTTTCCCAAGCCTTTTCAATAAATGTGATTTTTTTCAACCAAAGTTTTATTCATCTTGACATTTAAGAGCCATTTGAAAGAATAAGCATCTTCCCTTATCAAGTGGCTGATTAATACTAAAACTATCTTGAATCATGCTGCAATGGCTGATGCACCTGCACAACCCTATACAGCTTGGAAAACAAACTATGAAAAAACCAATTGATAAGTAGTTTTTATTTTAGAATGACATTTTGTAACACTGCTTGCACTCATAAAATGAGCTGACCTAACATTTGTAATTCTTTTCACTAACCTTTTAGGATTATTTATTAGAGACCTGGGCTTAGAAACCCTGTCTTTCTTTTCAACTTTGTCTTCTAAGTTGACATGATGGAATGTCAGAGTTTTAGAGCATATAAACATTGATAAAGTAAAAAGCAAAACAACATGATGAATAATTGCCTTAATAATGTTAGGCTATCATAACAAATTGCCATTGATTCAGCTCCTTAAACAACAAATGTTTCTTCCTTATGGTTTTGGAGATGGGAGAATCTCAGATCAAGGTGGTGGTAGGTCAGATGTCTGCTGAGGGCCTGCATCCTACTTTGTAATTGCATGGCTGTTAGAGCCATGTAGTAAATGTCAGCTGAAACAAAGGTTAACATTGTGTGGGATGTAGAGTTTAAAAAAGGCTTCCTTTGCTTTCTCAATCTAGGACAAGCTCTAGAAATATCTTGAGGAAACCTAAACCATGGATACTCTGATGAGAAACCTGCTCTGCTTCATTTCCTGGAATACATCATGTTCACATTAAAATCTCTTCCACTTGAAATGCTCCTAGTGGAAAGCTAGTTCAGATTTCTCCATCATGATTTTTCATAGTTACCTCTTGTGATGGTTAAATTGTGTTGTCAACTTTATCTGGAGAGCAATGCACAGATGTTCCTCTTGCTTCAGTCTTTGTGGTTGTTACCAGAAAGGATTAACTAAAGTAGGAAGTCCTTCTTCCAGAGTGAGTCCTTCCTCGAGAATGGGCGGCATTCCTGGTGACAGGATATATGTAAGGAAGCTCTGAGAGGAAATACTTCTTTTTTTCCCCCTACCTGGCTGCCTATGCTACTTGCTGGTGAGTGCCTTCACTTTTATGTGTAGCTATCCTGTTCAGCTATCCTCTGCTGGCATTAGACCTGTGCCTTTCCATGTGGACTGAAGGCCATCAGCTCTCCATGAAGCCTTCAGACCTTCAGTGCTGGATTGGGCCTTCCAATGCTATGACCAAAGACCCTAGGACTAATGCTCACTTTGACTTTTTTGTTGTTTGAAACAATTATATATTCATATATGAGCAAGCTGAAGCCCCAAGGCTCTAATGAGTGATAGACATTAACTGGACTTGGAATCCAAAGTAAACTCATGGAGACAAAGAACCCGGGCTCTAAGGGGAAACTCCAACTAACCAGAGATCTTTAGAGAGGCGACACCCACTAGAATCTCGCCAAATTAACAATGTTCCATTTAACCTATACTGATCTCACTTTGCATTGGAGATTCTATTTGTATTTTTCAGAAGGCAGCAAGAACCGTGGACAACCCCATTCCACCAATAAGACATGGGATGATGGCTGACACCCAGGCAGGAGATGAGCCACCCCTAACTTGCTATGTGGAGCCCAAATGAAACATTTGAGGAAGTGGTGCAATAAGCAAGAGAATTACCTCCACAGCAAGTCAGATAACCTGTGAAAGGGCAGGCACAATGGAGACAGGCACTGAGGATACCCAACACAGTCCAAAGCAGAAATCCAGAGAATCTTAAGATCTCAACAGAAAAGCAGACTTAAAACTCACCGACCATGACTCAGGGAACTGATTGGAAGAGGGGGCAGAAAAATTGTAAGAGCCATGGTGGGGGAGAACATCCAGAGATGTTGTGCCCCTCAAAAACAACACATAAACACAAATAAAACTACTTCTTGTACAATTCATAACCCCCTAGCCCATGGTCTGGTCCAGAAATCTCACTGATGAAGGCCCAAGCAGGCTAGGGATAAGGAGAAGTGAAATGGGGGTACTACCACAAGACTCATATAATGTATCTAATTATTTGAAATAAATAAAACTTAAAAACCTAGAACCATGTAGTGGGCAGCATCTGGCCAAAGTCTTTTGTGAGCACTCTGATACATTGCATATAGTAGGAAAGCTAAAAGACAAGGAATAAGCCCAGAGGAAGGTTTTCAGAATCACATAAAATTTTTCTTTGAAAAACTGCCTTTAAGGCATAAATTACAGTTCTCTTTTGGAAACAGAGCTGTGACCATACGTGACACAAAGAACTCATGATTCTCTGGCATGAAACTGTCCCATGAAACAGAGTTCCTCAGTTGAAATTTCTTCTCAGGAATCTACAAATGGTTTGTAAAGGGGTTCTGTCCCACTGTGTCTATAGCCTGTGCTTATAGATAGCATGTATTTCTTTCCGATGGATTCCAACTGAGGAAATGAGAAGGAAGAAATAAATGATTCCAGACTTCTGTGCTGTGTAAATATTCTACTTCTAATGATTACATAGAGGATTGTTTTTATTGCTTCCAAGCAAGGGCATTTTCTTGGGATAAGGTAAAAATTCCAAGCTAAACTGTTATTAATCTCTTCTGAGAAACACTGCTAAATAGCATTAAACATTTCTCTGTACTTTCTTCACCCTCTTCCAGGTGAAGACATGAAATTTGGAGCTATAGAGCAAACATAAGCCTTCCATATTTGAGACAAATAGGAAGTGCTTTCAGACTGCAGACCATTACGAAAAGAACATCTGTGTGGCATAGACATGAAATTTTTGAATTCAAATCAGTTCAAATTCTGTTCCCCATCTTCTCTCTGACCCTGTGAAAGCATATACTTGTCCTATCCACTTTTGTGGCATTAAAAAAAAATCACCATTGAAAGGAAATGTGATAACAGAAATTCTAATAAATGTGAACTTTTAGTAATTTTTATTAAATATGATCTTTTAATTATAGTGAACTAGAGAGTGAGACCCTACTTCGAAAAACCAAAAATAAAAATAAAAATAAAAATAAATTATAGTGAACTTTTCAAGTAATCACATTAATGCAAGGATCATCTGTCTTTCTATTTTCCCTTTCTGTTTTTCACCCAAATTCATTGAAAATTTCATCTTCATAGAAAATACATTGAAACACCCAGTAAGTAATCCCTGGCTCTTCTCCTAAAGGAATGCACTGCTTCAATGACCACACATAGACAAATCACTTTAGTGTGCAATCTACACATTAACTGACAGGTTTGTGGATACCACAGGTCCATCGAAACAGGTAAAGATCCCATCTCACTCTACTCTGGGATCAGCTATATATGATCAAAAGAAAAAGGCCAGCATGTCCCTGGGGAGAGAAAGACTTTGATTGCACATCCAGTGTTCCAAATTTCCCAGGGTCCTGACTTCTCTCTCACTTGCTTCCCAGGATTGATCTGGTACCTCCTATATACTTTGGGGACTGTAGGAACTAGCACACTCTTTCAACTTGTACATAGTCACCATAACCCACATACTGGTTCAGGGCAGAGAAGTGGTCACAAACCCCTGATTCTGGCTCTTCCCTTGGGAAGAAGAGTTGGACCATACAATTTGTTGAACTTAGCATCACATTTCTGGCACAAAGCACTTGACCAAAAGCAGCTGATGGGAGGAAACGGTTAAATTTGACTTAGTGACTCAAGGGAAAACTCCATGATGTCAAGGGAAAACCTGGCATGAGCAGAAGCCGAACATCACTTCCTGGCCAAAATCAGGGGACAACATCAGCAGGAGAGTGTGCCAGATGTTGCAGAGGGAAGCTGGATATAATATCCATAAACCCACCTCAACTACACATATCCAAGAAGCTCTAATTCCCAAACTGTCTCCAGCTGGGGACCTAGCATTCAGAACATAGGAGTTTATGGGGGGCTCCTAATTCAAACCACCGAACAGCTCACTGACTGAATTCTGTTTTCCCGCTCTCCTAGTGCTCAGAGAATCCATGATGCTCCAGATGACTTCTGAACAGTGAGAAGAAAGATGACTGGTTGATCTTCCAGTGGCCAAATCCCCTCAACCTGACTAGAAGCAGAGTAAATGGACAAACAATGTCACTTCCATGCTTCTTCCTAAGGAGAGAAAACATTGGACGGGAATTCTATCTCCCGATATATGTGGAGGCTTCCAGAAAGAATGACTTCTGTCTTGCCTGCCTCAGACTACTAATAGGATCCCCAATACTCTATGTGTGGCGGGACCACTGAAGGGAAAAGGAATCAACTTGATCCACCAGGTTAATGCAGAGTGATTGGGTGAAAGGCTTCTTTTGTGGAGGGAAGAGTTGGGCTGAGCCTCTAATCATCCTGCTTCCCACCAATGCCTAAGGGCTTGGAATCAGTCTTGCTATCTCAGAGACCCCAGGACCTGTTAGGATCAGAGTAGCAGGGAGGTCTGAGCAGACCCCAGGGCTTCTGGCCACATGGATTTATAAGTTTTTTCACCAATGTGAAGACTAATCCTAAAAAAAAGTAGAAAATGCTGTGTTTTGACTACTGTCTAGAAAGTGAAAGACAGAAGAAAATAGTCTCAATCAAAGGAACAATATAAATCTTCAGAAATTGACTCTCACACAACATAGATATATGATTTACTTGACAGATAATTCAAAATAATCACTGTGAAGAACACATTCTTCTCAAGTATATACAGAAAACAGTCTTCAGAATGAGTCCTATGCTCTGTCATAAGACAAGTCTTTAACTTACAACTTTGAAATCACAGAAATATCTATCAAACACAATATACTTAAACTAGAAATAAGTAACAGAAGGAAAACTGAATAATTCAGGAGTGGGAATTAAGACTCCTGAACAAATCTGTCAAATAATCAAAGGGGACGTTTTAAAGTATCTTGAGACAAAATCAATACAATATAAGAAAACATATGTGCATAGACCAACTCGAGAGGGAATTTTATTGTGATGAATAAAGTGCTAATATAAAAGGAGAATGATCTCAAAGACCATTGGCAGGAAACATAGTCTGCGACCATGAATAGGCTGGATACAGTTCCTACTGCGAGAGAACAGCAAACCAAGAAAGGAGCAATTATGCAATGAAGGAGCCTGGGCCTGGGGGAGTCAATCAACAGCCATTAAATTCGGCCAAATATTCCACTCAGTGAGGGGGAACCTTTGATTGGAAATGGGGATTTAGGG
>PVHP010026976.1:0-24231 GCA_004024765.1 Zapus hudsonius | reverse complement strand
GAGAGAGAGAGAGAGAGAGAGAGAGAGAGCACCAAGGCCACCACCTTGTGGATCTGGCCTATGTGGGTACTGGGGAATTGAACCGGGGGCCTTAGGCACTGGAGACAAGTGCCTTAACCACTGAGCCATATATCCAGCCCTAAAGGAAGTATTAACAAGAAAATTTGCATAAATCATTGTCTTGAAGAACAAGCAAGATGGCATTGGGAAAGAAACCAAGAGCAGAGGAAGCAGCAGAGGACACTGCTCAGAAACCACAGTATCCAAAGGAACAGGATAATATGCAACACTAGGCAGGGCATGGTGGCACACAACTTTCATCCAAGCACTTGGGAGGCAGAGGTAGGAGGACCATCATGAGTTCCAGGCCAGCCTGAGACTACAGACTGAATGCCAGGTCAGCCTGGGCTAGAGAAAGACTCTACCTTGAACCCTCCTATCCCTGCAAGGAAAATATATATATATTTTATATATATATATATATATATATATATATATATATATATATATATATATATATATATATATATATATATATATATATATATATATATATGTTTTATAAATACATATATATATATAAATAAATATATATATATATATGTTTTATAAAATGGTTCATTAATATTAATATGAACTATTAAGTTGATTTCAATGAATAAAGGTGTTTCCTCTACATGAGTTTTTTTTTCCATAGATGCTGTTGGCATTTCTCATCATATAATTATTTTATTTCATAAAGATTATTCTTGGAAGTTCAGGATATTACCATCCTCTCTCATCAATTCCCATAAGGTTGAAATTTTTTAGCCCTCCCTAGTTATGAAAAGAAATTTCCAGATATCCCCTGAGTGGCAAAATGACCCCCTGGCTAGAGTCATTGTGAGCTGTAGTGATGACACAGGACAGCACAGCTGGGAGACGGCTTTCCTCACACTGAGAGTCAAGAGACCCAGAAGGTTAGTATTAATATTAAAATCATTTGTGAAGTATAATAATTAGCCATTGTTGACTGATTGGGTCTACTTTCAATGTTTACTCTCTCACACACAAACATACACACATGCACACACACGCATCTATCTATCTATCTATCTATCTATCTATCTATCTATCTATCTATCTATCTATCTATCTTTCAATCACCTATCTATCAATCATCTGTCTATCTATATCTATCTATATTTATTTATCTATTTATCTATCTATCTGTCTGTCTGTCTGTCTGTCTATCTATCTATCTATAAAATGCTTGACTGATTTAACAGCACCAAGACTGTTTTTATGTTTTTTCTTTTTTTATTTCCTTGATGTAAACAAGATTCAAGGTTTGAACTTTGGCCCTAACTAGTCATCACTTTACAAAGGATCCTGTAAAACCTGGATGTTTTTCTGATTTGTGCTTTTCCTAGCAAATGCTTTTTTATTTTCCCTATAGATCACACTGGAAATTTGGTTACATGTACCACCTTCTGATGTGAATATAGAAAAGGAATATGGATAACATTTTGGGCTTTGAAGATCCACAGGGTAACCAGAGTTGTTGGAACATGTTTCAGAATGAACGTCTTTGTCTACTTAACTAAGTACCCAGTAACAAACTGACAATCCTAATCAGGATCCTTATTAAGTAAAAGAGAGGCAGTTTATAAACTAGGGGTAAAAAAAAACATTTAAACATGTCAACTGGGCATAAGTAAGGAAGTAGCATTTATGCTAATTTGATGCTGATATTGGAAGTAATATATGTAAATATCCATGGGAGAAGAGACACGTCTTCATATTCTTAATACTAGCACAATGCTAATATAGTCCAATAGAATGTTTTAAAGGCTCAGATTTGTTCTTAGAAAAATTAATCAGTGAGTGTATCTATATAGACATTAAATATTTTTAGAGATAGAACTATGTTTGCCTATGGAAAGTTGTGCTCATAAAAATCACTAAGTGCATGAAGAAAACTGAAACCATACCAAACTAAACACAGCCAGGAAGGAAACAGATGAACGTGAAATGTCCATTTACAGCCTTCACCACATTCCCTCCACACCTTTTGTCTGATTTCAATAAATCTGCTCCTTTTCATAACTCTAAAGCCTAACTCACTTTAAGATTCACTTCCTACACTGTTTCTAGGCCATCACTATTTTTTGTTTAAAATATTTTATTTATTCATTTTTCAAGCAGAGATGCAGAGAGAGAGAGAGAGAGAGAGAGAGAGAGAGAGAGAGAGAGAGAGAGAGAGAGAGAGAGTGAGAGAGAGCACCAGAGCCAACACTTTGTGGGTCTGCCATATGTGGATCCTGGGGAACTGAACCCGGGGCCTTAGGCACTTGCCTCCAGTGCCTTAACTGCTGAGCCATCTCTCCAGCCCGGCCATCACTATTAAAATATTACCATGTTTCTTACCCTTCGCGCCGGAATAAACCTGTGTTGCACTTCCGATTAGATCCCTGGGATGATTTTTCATATGCCATTGACAAAATTCTTGAGTCTTATGCCAAACCTGAACTTTGTTTTTTCACAAGCCCTATGGATTTTATTGCCCAAATTTGCATAGCTCAGTGGATTTTAGGAATACATATGTGATGTTGTAACAGACCTTGGATGTATTTTAATGAGTCTGAAAAACATGTCAAGTGATTTTGGATTTTGTTGCTACCACCCAAAGGTTTCCCTAATGACTGCTGAATGTGGGGATTTTTGTGTTACCTTAGTATGACTTATTTCTTAAGCTTTTTCCATTTTACATGGAGGCAGAGAAGGGATTGCTTTTTTAAATAGCAGATTAGTTGTAGGAACCATAGGGGAAATCAGGAGAAAGGGGCGAGAGAGAGAAAACAAATTATGAAAATGTTCTTTTTCCTTAATCAATCTATAATTAATTTCTCATCCACTCTCAAGGGGGTAGAAAGTAGGACATGTACCATACCACACAGAAGGTGCCATCAAAGCCTTTGTCACTATCAGGGAGACTTTGCATATGAATCAGTTACTGAGAAGTGGACAGCTCCTCAATTTCTGCTGTGGTCGAATGGGATGGGAAACAAACAGGTCAAAGAAATGAATCTTATTCTCACTATCTTTCTGCTTGTTTTCATTTCTTCCTGGTGAGAGCCATGGTGGGGGAGACTGTCCGGAGGCATGGCACCCTTCAGTAACAACACACTTGGGCCAGGAGTACCGGGCTGAGTGCTAGGATATCCAGGATCCCTTGCCACAAGGACTAATACAGACAGCCCATGGAGGAGGATATCCAACTGATCGGGGATGGGGAGGGGGGGAATTGGGGAATTGGGGATAACAACTCATTATTTACCCACTAAATAATGTAACTCATTATGGACAATAAATATATATTTAAAAAATAATTGTTTTATGTTTTATTTATTTATTTGAGAGAGAGAGAGAGAAAGAGAGAGAGAGAATGGGTGCGGCAGGGCCTCCAGCCACTGCAAATGAACTCCAGACACATGTGCCCTTTTGTACATCTGGCTGTATATGGGCACTGGGGAATCAAACTCTGGTCCTTCTGCATTGCAGGCAAATGCCTTGACTGCTAAACCATCTCTTCAGCCCTGGGGCATGAACTTTTAACGAAATACTCTATGTGATGGGGAAAGGAATATTTTCGTCTGGGTTGTAATATCCTAGGTGACTGGATTCTAGGACTACCAGTGATTCCACTGCTGGGACTATATCGTGGATATTTCAATCCTGTTGGCACAGCAGGTTGTATCTATTGTCTTTGCGGACACTAATTGCACAGTTGTGACTGAATGGTCAGATCTGAATCAGAGTGGAATTTTGAGGTGGAAAGTTTGGAGACGTGGGTGTGGATTTCTCTGATATCTCAGTTACTACCAAGAAACTAGATTAAGTAGATGAGTTATAATAGTTCTTCATAGAAGAAAGCCAGCTATCCCCTCTACGGTTTCTCTTCTTTTCAGCACAACATGAAAAAAAAACCTTCATTTCTATGACCTTTAGTCTTGATCTCTCAATCCAAGGGATCAAGACAAATGAAAATTTTCCATGAAAATTGGAGAAAGAAGAAGAAACAGGAGACATGGTCAGGTGAAGTCATGTGAGCCTTGCTCTGTTTTTGTTTCAATTTTTTTATTTTTTTTTCATTTTCAAGAAGAGAGAGAGAGAGAGAGAGAGAGAGAAAGAGAGAGAGAGAGAGAGAGAGAGAGAGAGAGAGAACACCAGGGCCACCACCTTGTAGGTCTGGCATATGTGTGTCCTGGGGAATTGAACCAGGGGTCTTAGGCACTGGAGGCAAGTGCCTTAACCGCTGAGCCATATCTCCAGCCCTGCCCTGTTTTATATAGGCTTGCCTCCAGCCCTTTGTACTTTTCTCCTGAGGGAGAAATATACTCATTGCACAGTAAAAACATATATGAAATAGACTGCAACTTGATCACTACTAGGTACATTAAAATAGATCAGCCATGTTCTTCCCCTCTATTGCCTCTACTTCTGCCCCAATGTCTCCTCCCATAACATAAGAGTGTGACCCAACGGTTTTGGAATTAGAACAGTGGTCTAAATAGATATTATTGCCCCTCAGTGACATGACTGACTATGATTTATTTTATATCAATGAAGGATATGTTTTAAAAATATGGAATAGTGGTGTTGCAGTTAGATTTCTCTCATTGCTGCACAGAAAGAACCCAACCAAAAACATCTTGTGGATGAATGGGTTTATTAGGCTTATGGACTTAAGGGGAGACTCCATTCTGGCAGGGAAAACGATGGCATGAGCAGAGGGTGGACATCACCTCTGCCACAGCACTGCAAACAGCGGCAGGAAGTTGTGCCAAACTCTGTCAAAGGGAAGCTGGCTTATAACCCCATAAGCCTGCCCCCAACAACACAACTCCAACAAGGTTCCAATTCCATAACTGCCATCAGTTGGGGATGGGGCATTCAGAAGACATTTGTTTGTGGGGGATCAAACCATGACAAGTGGGAATGTCATTCTATTTGATGTGAATCTGGATAGGATATAGGAATTATAAAACTTGATCAAGTATATCTGACTATCCTGTAGGCAAGCAATAACAGCAGGACTGATACCAGATTTGGCACTTTGTTGGCTAGGTGAGGAATACAGATGGAAAGCGCTTTGAAGACACAGTTGACCCTATATTGTGAATGACCATGCAGGACCACTGCCACGGAGCATGGGTCCGGGTTTTAGCCCAAGAAGAAACACTGACATCAGCCTGAAATGCAGAAGGAATGTCCAGGTCACTGGGCCTCCTGATATTGAAGTCCTCCAGTTTTTTTTTTTAAACTTTATTGCCCAAAATTAGATACATTGATTGAGTAATTATTGTGTTTATATTCCCATTTCCCTCCCCACTGTCCCCAATCCACTGGGTATCCTCCCTCGGTGGGCACACTGGATCAATCCATGTGGTAAAGGATTATGGATAGCACATGAGGCATCCAGGTTGCCCACACATTTATGAATTGTAGCTGAGGGGGTAATGTCTCTGGGTAATCTCTCCCACCATGGCTCTAACAATCTTTCTGCCCCCTCTTCTGCTAGGTTCCCTGAGTCATGGAGGGTGAGTTTTAAGCCTGTTTCATTGTTGCTGTTGTGAGCTTAAGAGTCTCTGTGCTTCTACTTTAAGTTGTATTGGAAGCCGTTGGTGTCATTCTCCCTGACTTATCCTGGGATGACTGATTGGCTGTGGTTATAGGTCTCTTTCTTGCCCCACCACTGTCTCAAGTGTTTCACTTGGAGCCTAAACGATAGTCCTGGGGTGGTTCATCTCTTGCTGGGATAACAGCTTTCTACATGTGATACATTGGTGGAGTTGGAGTGACTACTTTATAGTGAAGAATACCAAACATATATACTTATTTGTTTGTATCCAGTATTCAGAACAGAACATACTGCATACAGCCAAATAGAGCATATATGGTTCAAACTCTTCACTATACAACCCATAATACAGTTGAAGCAAATTAGGAATAAAATATGATCATCAACACCCTTCATCTAATTGGTGCCAGAGTTGGGACAAGAGATCACATTATATGTCTTTTTCTCACTAGATAGTTACGTTTTAGGAAAAGTTAGTCTGCAAATATACGCATGTGTAAAAATTTCAGGTTGCTTTGACATCAGGATAAAATGATATAAATTTTGCGCTAAGCATGTCTTCTTATTAGGTTCATATATTCTTTATTATGTTCAGTCCTGGGTTTTTGGTTTAGGCAAAGAAAAATGAGCAGTTTTATTGGCAATATGAGACAACACTCTGTCAGTGAGTACCAGCCAAAAAACCAATTCAATAGAACAGTAAGTGAAGATACTGTAAAAAATGTATGGTGTGGTAACTGTCTCATATGTTTACCTGTATATGCATGTAATTTCACTTCTATTTATCTACATGTGTGTGTGTGTGTGTGTGTGTGTGTGTGTGTGTGTGTGTGTGTGTGTGTACTAGGCCATCACAATGTGGCAATTGAACTGCCTTTGACATAATAATATAATGTAGACTTAATCAACTTTATCTAAATTCCTTTAGATAGTTGGGCTGTTTTGATGTTATTCATTATTTTCTAAAATATATGAGGGGTGGAGAGAGGGCTCAGCTGTTAAAGCACTTGCCCATAAAGCAGAAGGACCTTAGTTCAATCCCCCAGTACCCATATAAAGCCAGATGCACAAGGTTGCTCATGCATCTGGAATTTGCAGTTTGGAGTTTGTTTGGAAGTTCCCGCCATGCCCATTCTCACTTGCTTGTCCAGTGTCATACATATTAGATGAATAAAAGGTCATCTCTCCATATAAATATAGGATAATGTTGAAATAAAATAAAATACACTAATATTTATTCTTTCACTTAGTGAAACAATGAAATAAGATTTAAAGAAAATTAGAAAATATCTACACTAAAACAGGTTGAACATATTTTTTTTTTAAAGTTTGTTTATCTGGAATGGTTTTGTATTACATGGCAACAATCCCAAGTTTTCTAATGACAGGATTCTCTAGAGGTAGGCTGTTCTACTTATTAACTCTGATATTTACATGCCATTTCTTGTATGTTAAATAATTACAGTACTGGTGTTGCAGTACACCTTAATTAGATATTGAGAGGGAATAGACATTTGTCAACTTGTGTTTCTTTCTTACTTGCCTCTTCAGAAATGTAATCTGACTTCCTCTATTTAAGGAATCTTCCAGCACATGAGTCAAAATATTTCTTTATTTTTTGCTAGGTTCATTTTTTAATTTATTTTTATTATTTTTTTACAATGAGTTGATATCCCCAATTCCCCAATGCCCTCCCTCCCCATCCCCAATCAACTGGATATCCTCCTCCATGGGCCGTCTGTATCAGGTCTTGTGGCAGGAGATCATGGATAGCCTAGTATCCAGCCCCATTCTCCTGGCCCAAGGGTGTTGTTACTGAGGGGGTCATGCCTCTGGATAGTCTCCTCCACCGTGGCTCTCACAATCTTTCCACCCCCTCTTGCACTCAGTTCCCTGAGTCATGGTGGGTAAATATTAAGGCTGCTTTAATGTTGTGAGCTTAGGAGTCTTTGTGTCGAAAATTGTTGGTTTCTGTCACCCTTGCTTATCCTGTGTTGATTGAATGGCTGTGGCTGTGGGTCCTTTGTTCATCCCATCATTCTCTGAGGAGTTCCATATGGATCCTCCACGATTTGGCTGTGGTGGCTCATCTCTTGCCAGGATCTCAGCTATCTGCCTATGGTCGGATGGTAGGGTTAGATGGGCCACAGCTCTCTTGCTGCATCCTGAAAAATACAAACACAATCTCCATCGGAGAGTAAGATCAGTCTAGGTTAACAAATATACACAATTCTGGATTACCTAGATTCTATTTTTAGTAGCCTCTCCATCAATTGGTCCCATAGTGCATCTTTTCTTGGGAGCCCAAGAGTATGGGATCTGGTGCATATTGCACTGATTCCCCAGTTCCAGTCAAGGGCTTCCCCACACTAAGTGGAATATTTAGCCGAATTTAGAAGCTGTTGATTGTCTCCCCCAGGCCCAATCTCCTCCATTGCACTAGTGCTCCTTTCTTGGTTCACTGTCCTCTCCCAATAGGAGGTGTGGTCAGCCTACTCATGGCCACAGTCTGTGTTTCATGCCAGTGGTCTCTATTTACTCCAGCTGTTGTTGACCAGCTTCCCCTGGAAGCTTATGCAGTGCCTTCCAGCTCTGCACTAACTACCATCTTGGGACTGGATACTATTCTGGACCTTGAAGGGTCTCTCGATGCTAATCAATGGCTTTCTGTGGTTTCTTCAGCAACAGGGTTTGAGGCAAAACATTTCTGATTGCCTTTTAGAGTCTGGAAGTGCCAGGATCAGTTTCTAGTTGCCATGTATTCCAGGGTACAAACAGTTGGTCTAGACCTGGCCAATTAGATGCCTCGTCCACACATGTGAAGCAAACACCAGATAAATTGGAAGGGATGTCAGAAAACCCATAGCAAGCCTACCCAGTGCCTAGAATCACAGTTCTGTGTACCTGTGCATGATAATGGCAGAACACTGGCAACTGCACTTTCTGAAGCCTGGCATGACACAGTGTTGCTTGACCAGATTCAATCTTTCGACATGTATTTAAACACTGCTCTGGAGGCATTACCACTTCAACTCCTGTCTCTCCAGCTTGCTGTCAATAAATTCTCCTCCTACTTAAATCGCTCAGTCAGTTTCTCTTGCTATTCTTGCCAGTAACCTGACTGGTGCAGTTTGTTAAATTGCTTAGACAGCCCTGAGTCTACGGTTGTGACGTGTTTAATTTCAAGAGATGAGGAATCCAGAGTGACTTGCTCAGTCGTATTTCCCAGCACCTAGGTTAGCTGAGCAGAGTGAGATTATATTCTTGGATGAGTGCTTGCTAGAAGTACTTCTGAAGGGATTGTCAGATAAAATGAGTCATGAAAACAGTCATTTGATATATAGAAAGAAAGCCAAGACTGATGTTCACTCTGTATCTAAGGATGGTCATGAATGCCTAACTGTCCTGCCTCCCCTTCCTGAGTGCTGAGATTACAGGAAGGTGCCACTGCACTCAGCCATTATTGACATTTTGGATGTGATATTATGATGATGGCTTACACAGACATTATTACTCTAATATGACCTTGTTAATAATCGTAGGGGGTCCATGTTGTTGTTTACATGAAGGCAACCCTCTCAGTAGGGGGCAGGATGTAAGGAACCTCAGGGGAGCTGGAAATGAACATCCCTTTCTGGAAGGGCAATGCAGGAAGGAAATTCCTGATTCTCAGGAAGCCAACAAGTCTAGGAAAAGTTAGCAAGACCCTCAGCAAGGCTATATGAAGGGGAAAGAAATCTCTCTCTCTCTCTCTCTCTCTCTCTCTCTCTCTCTCTCTCTCTCTCTCTCTCTCTCTCTCTCTCTCTCTCCACAACCTGCCTGTTTTGTTGGTGTGTGTATGGTGTTGGTGATGGGTTTTTCTTTCTATGTTTGGACCTGTGAAAAGTGATCAGCCTCTTTCACCATTATGGAACTTCCCCTTGATCTGTAGTTTCAATAAATCAGTGCTTCCCATAACCATGTCTGGTTTGGAGATTCATCTCAGCTGCACACAGCTGATTGTGTCAGCCACATTCATACACATGCATACACACAATCATAACACACACACCAGTATATACAAAGACTCACCAGTATATACAAAGACTCATAGTTCATTGGCTATGAAATCGAAGCTCCAAAATAAAATTGATCATCTTCCATTACCACTAACCAAGAACCACAGTTCCCAGTAGTCCCTCAGCATTACACATAATCTAAATGTTAATTTGAGCCATAACATAAGAACAGCTCAGCCTTTTTCAAACTTTGGGTCAATGTCTAGTTAAAGATATTGGTAACAAAAATGGATAAAGAAAGTCTGGGAGATAAAGAGGGTCTGGGAGATACCTCAGTTAGTAAAGTACTGTCCACTTAAGGATGAGAACTTAAATTCAATACCCAGACCCCATGGAATAGAATAAAAAGCCAGATGTGTTGCATGCAGCTGTATTCCCAGCACTGAGCAATTGGACTCAGATGGCTCCCCTGGGATCACTAGCCAGGCAGTCCAGGCTACTTGGACATTTCCAGGTAAATGAGTGACACTGTTCTACAACCAGCTGGGTGGTACTTAAAAAAGGACCAACACCTGAGGTTGTCCTCAGGCATCCATCCCCACATGAACATAAAACATACACATATGAACAAACATTAGTTTGCACATGCACACTCAAAATAAGGTGAGTAAGTACATTATTCACCTAACTGCTTTTGATCAAGGCTGAGGTTTCCAAAGTGGAAAATTTGAAGTGTACCTGACAATGAAAATAGAAAGCAAGATTTACTAGAAGTCTTCCTTCTTCCTTCGATTGCTCACACCTCTCTACACCTCAGACTGCCTAGTTGAAATGAAACAACACCTGATCATTTGATTCCCGCTTTTCTCAAATATTATATATATTTGATTTGCGGGGATATATATATATATATATATATATATATATATATTTCATTTCAGTACAAACATACTCAGTGAAACACTTCTCACCTTATATCTAGACCATGACAGTATTCTAAAGTTTACTCCCAGTTCCTAGTTCCTGTGATCCCAAAAGATTAGATACATTTCTGTGGATAACATTCTACCTTGCCACTTTTTCCAAGTACTACCATAAAAAGATCCCATCATCTTTATTGCCTGAATTTTAACTTTATAATGAATTTAACAACAAAGCATCTTCCCAACATAACTAAACACAACTCAGTTATTCTCCATGCTTCTACATGAAAAATTTATCGCTACACTATGGAATCCACAATTGCTTGGGAGGTATGTTCAGGAGTCTTTTATTTTATTTATTTACTTATGATGAGAGAGGGGGAGAGGAGAGAGAGAGAGAGAGAGAGAGAGAGAGAGAGAGAGAGAGAGAGAGAGAGAGAGAGAGAGAGAGAGAGAGAGAGAGAGAGAGAGCACGCCAGGGCTTCCAGCCACTGAAAATGAACACTCCAGACAGATGAGCCACTTCAAGCATCTTACTATACATGAGTGAGTATGGGGGAATCAAACTCGGATCCTTATATTTTGCAGGCAAATCCCTTAACTGCTAAGTCCAGGAGTCTGACTTTGCAAGTCTTATTTTCCAATCCTTGCTGAGTCCATCCTTTCCTGAACGTGTATCCATCCTACTGACATTCCTGGTTGTTCTACCCTCTTTCTTTGTTTTATGAGTTTCTTTAGATCTTTGTTTGGATTCTGTGACCCTCATTGCTAGACAGCATCCTGCCTCCTTGAATAGGCTGTGCAAACGATGCATGCCATAGTTTGCAATTTTTCACACCGCCGAACCATGCTCAATGCTTAAACATACAATCAGGAAGTATCTATTGATTGCTTCTTGGATGCAAGCTGAGCATCAGTGTTCTTCCTGGTGAGCTGGAAAATGAAACAAGGAGGTTCATTGAACTTGATTAAATGGTAGAAGTGAGACAGAATCCGAGCGTGTTGCTCTACTGGTTTGGATGTGGGAAAATATTCATGTTCCCTTGCATATTATTTTAATGTTAGTTCCTAATTCTCTTAACAAGAAACGTGGCATGTAGCTTTCTTTTAATTTTTTTCTTCATACATTTTCCTAAATTCAAGATACTTTCCTCGATACTGTTACAATAACCTAAAAAATCCTCTTCGTGTACAACTTGCTTTGAAGTAGATAAACATATAGCTAACTGGATAACCTAATAACTAAACTAAATGAGGGGATTTAAGATGGCAGAATGATTTTCAGTAAAATCCACATTATAGTGAAATAAGAAAAACAAGAGGATGTGTCATTTTTTTGATCCAGGTTTCCCCCACAAACAAATGAATGTGTTCTCAATGATCAATCCTCAGCTGATGGCAGTTTGGTTTTTACAATCTCTCTGGAGTTGTGTGTTGTTGGGGGAGGGCTTATGGGGTTATAAGCCAGCTTCCCCTTGCCAGTGTTTGGCACACCTTCCTGCTGCTGTTTGCAGTGCTGTGGCGGAGGTGATGTCCACCCTCTGCTCATGCCATCGTTTTCTTCCCAGGATGGATTCTCCCCTCCAGTCTGTAAGCCTAATAAACCCATTCCTCCACAAGCCACTTTTGTTTAGGTTATTTCTACGCAGCAACTAGAAAGCTGACTACAATAGATATGTCACTGCAGAAAGAAATGAAGGAGACACAGATAAGAGAAGGAGCTGAGAAAACCAATCAGGAAAAGGTTGTTGAGGCTCAATGTGTTTAAAATGTTTAAAGAGAAAAGCACAGGTGTTTTAGTAAACTTTATTTGCAGGATACTCCGAGGATCTAGCATTTGTGGGGTTTGAATATCTAGGTCTATGAGACCGTAAGAGATAAGGATCTTTAGAATAACTGGAGAAGTTTTAGACTTCATGATTCATGCAATGGAAATGTCTCCCAAAGCCTTGAGTAAAATGTGGCTTATGAACTACATTATGGTTCTAAAGGTTATTGTTATCAATTATATGAAAATAGATTTCTACAGGTGAAAAATATCTGAAGGGATCCCATTTATCAATTTTTCCTTTGTGGTCAGGTTAGCGGGGAATAGAATAATGATGGCCTCAGAGTTGAAAAATTTCAATTGCATTTGGGTGGCAGAATCAACAGGACTTGCTGACAGATCCAAGTGAGAAGGAAAAGAAAACTGAAATCAAAGCTGGAGTCTGACTACATAGCAAACTCTCAGCCTTTGAATTTACAGAGCTTGAGATTTTGAAGCTTTTATGGATGAGTGTCACACGCTAATTCGATGACATTTCTAAGAAGTGAAGATATTCTGCATGTGTAAGTAGCAGTGGGAGACAACAGTGTCCAAGACATAGCAGCTAAAATAGAGCAAAACCAGGTTAACTTATGAGGATAGGAGGCAGGAAAAAGCATGTCCTAAGAGAGACAGGTGCACATCTCTGCCAGGTCACTTGCCCCAAGCTCAGATGGAACTTGTCCTGGCTTAGTGCCCTTCTGGCACAGTTTTGGTGGTCTTAAGATTTCTTTAACAGGGCTGGAGAGATTGCTCAGCGGTTAAGCCACTTGCCTCCAGTGCCTAAGTCCCCGGGTTCAATTTCCCAGGACCCACATAAGCCAGACCCTCAAGGTGGTGGCCCTGGTGTGCTCTCTCTTCTCTCTCTCTCTCTCTCTCTCTCTCTCTCTCTCTCTCTCTCTCTCTCTCTCTCTCCCTCTCCCTCTCCCTCTCTCTCCCTCTCCCTCTCTCTCTCCTTGAAAATGAATAAATAAATAAGATTTCTTTAACAATGGGTCTTGCATCTACTTTTGAATAATGTCCTTCAATATATTCAGCCCCTCTAAGACAGTGTATCAGTTATTTTTTTTTTATTCCTCACCATGACAGAATGGATGAGAGACACAGTTCAAGAGAAGAGAGGGTGATTTTGGTTGGTCCACTCCCTGGGAATAGCAGCTATTTGCAGAGAAGGTCTGGCTGTTGGGTCAACTCCATATGTACTAGTGGGAGCTTGCAGGGTGGGGTAGGAGACAGAAATCTCGATAGAACTAGAAGACAACACCCTCAAAACCATCTCTATTAACTCACTTCTACTAGCTGGGCTCCATCCACCAGTGATTCCACAATCTCTCTAAACAGTGCCACCAGCTGCACACTTATTTTTCAAACACATGAACCTATCGGGAAATTCTGATCCAAATTTAACAAATAGAAAATGCATTTGGGGGTTGAGTTGAACAGCAGCAAAAATGATGGGTTGTTCAGCTCAGGTTTTACATCTAAGACTCAGAATCACTGGGTTCACAAACATCTTCTAATGGTTTCCTGTTGTCTGAACCAAATTTTTTGCCAATTCTAATATAAACTTAGGGATAAATTTTTGCATCTGCAATCCATGCATGTTTGAAATAATAGCAAGTTTGATACACCAGAACTGATCCAAAATCATTGCAAGTGCTATTCAAAACTTCTAAGTTTACATTTTGTGATATGTGTGTGTATCTTCTGTAATTTCTATTTTCCTTGCAAATCTTGGTTTTAATGCTTTGACTTTTAAGGGTTCCTGCATGGTCTGTCCTAAATATACATGACACATTGAATCCTGGTGCAAACCTATGTGAATTAGCCTTGAGTTCTTTATAGTTTGCAACTCTACGTCTTGCAATTTTATGCTCCTACTTACAGTCATATTATGCTCTGCATATCTTTATCCATATTTCTTCTTTTTATAGTGGCCATGTCATATTTTATTTTTGATATATCTTTTTATAAAAGACATAATGTTGAATCCTTGTCTCCTATTGAGTTTGATCAATTCGCATTTACTTTGAACGTTAAGTTTTCCGATTTCCCACTCTATCACCCACTAATGAAATCATGTAAATGTTTGTAGGATCTCAACAATTTCCTTTTTGGTTCACTTAGTTAACATCTGCTTATCTTGCAAAGTTCTTTTTTATATTGTATTTATTCATTTTCAAGAGGAGAGAGAGAGAGAGAGAGAGAGAGAGAGAGAGAGAGAGAGAGAGAGCGAGCATGAGCACCAGGGCCACCACCTTGTGGGTCTGGCTTTTGTGGGTCCTGGGGAATTGAACCTGGGGCCTTAGGCATTGGAGGCAAGTGTCTTAGCCCCTGAGCCATCTCTCCAGCCCCAATCTTGCAAAGTTCTAATTTTCTTTTATCACCTCACAAACAAGACCTTTGTCTCCTCTTCTGCCTTTTCATACTTTTTAAAAACTATATTATAATTTGCATTATATATGTGCTTGTATTTGAACATACAACATGTAATCTCTTAATATTCAATAAAGTCCAGTGAAGCAGGAGTTCATGAAATTATATTAAAATACGTTTTTTAAGTTTATATACTTTTGAAAAAGGATATAAATATCCAATTATTGCTTGTCTCAAACTCATGATCCTCTTGCTTTGACTTCCCAAAATTAGCAGATACAAATGTGCCACTACTGAACCATCCCCCACGTTCTTTTCCTTTTTTTAAATAAAAAGAGAATACTCATAATAGCCAAGAAATCAGAAAGCCAAGCCTGTTCATAATATAACCTCCTAATTTTTTTTCATTCTTTTAGTGATCACACTTAATGCCTGTTTACCTTTGAATAATTTCCAGGAATTTCCCCTAAAATTGCTGAAATCTCTCAAGTCGGTTTTCATTGAATAACCAACTTTCAATATTGATATTATATTTAATTCAACTGCACAATTATCAAATCCTTTATATAATAGTATATTTAAAATAAATTCACTGCAGTATTTTTAAGCATCAAATTCCTCTAATTGTAACAAACATTCTTCTTATGAACCTTTAGTAAATATCCCAGAATAATATGGGGTATTTATTGTTTTATATCTTGGTGGAAATCTAAATGAAGAGAGTATCGTACAACTAGATTATTTATTGATCAATTAAGTCAAAAGTATGATTATTTTGCTAAGTGATAAACCAATAGCATATAAATTAGTGTTAGATACAGGAATGATTTTCCAAAAATATCTGTTGAATGAGTGTGTTCAAAGGTTTTTTTTTTCATAAATTTTAGTCAGAAAGTTATACATAGGTGAATCATAGTGAGGAAACCTTATAATCATAGCACTCAAGAGGCTGAGGCAGGAGGATTCCGAGTTCCAGGCGAGTCTGGAAGAAGCTAGCTCTACAAAATTTAAATCATAAATTTGCATGTGTTTCAGACTATGATGAATGTTAACGTGAAAGATTGTCCTGATTCATGAGCTCTCCACATGACATCATGGCATTTGCAAAATTTTACTCAATGAGAATCTGTGTGAATTTTTATAAACATTTATAGGCGTCTACAAATGTATTTCTGGTTAAACATAAGAGGAGTTAGACCCCAACCTCAGTCATCAATAAACTTTTATTTTTTCTTCCTGCTTGATCCAGGTTCATTATTGGCTCAAAAATGACACCATTTCCATTGAAGTCTTCTCCCAATTTGGCTTCCCTCAACCCAGCTTAAGCTTCTCACCCTGATTTTACTTCTGTTTTCTATCACCTAGTCTTCCACTCCTCTTTGTCGTCTCCTCTTTGCTGCGCAAACTTCCCCAAAATAATCTGAAAGCTCCAGGACTCACTCTCACATTTTGCATGGAGTGCTAATACTTGTTAACTTGAATACATATTAGGTTTTGAATCTTCTGTCCCACAGCTGCATTTTCTACTTTGATATTAGCCTTATATGAGTATAACCAGGTGCAAATGTTTCTTTTGGTGACTCTATAATTCCATGGACATCTCTGTTCTGAATGGTACATTAGATCACATCACTCTCCGATACTGGACATGACTTCCAGGTCTATTCTCATAATCCTTTGGCCTGTAACTCACAGGTTCTTATCATAAGAGCTTCAATTTATGACTCACTCTCCTTTGCTTAGTATAGCATATATAATTAGTATACATTCCTTGTCACTAGATATTGAAGTCCTTCTACTTCTTCCATTTTACATGTCATTTTTCAAGATCTTGGAATTAGTATTATTCAATCAGCTGTATATCACCACAGAAAAGTCATAAATTCCTGCTGGACAAACTTAAATTACACTTGTGCATATTAATTTCTATTAAGCCCTTTATCAATCCTGAATGTCTAACTATAGTCTATTCACTTTTTATTATAAGGTGTTCCACCTGTGTATATTCCTGTCCTGGTCAGCTACACACCACTGGGATGGACCTCCAAGCTAGGCACAGTTTTGGGAGGAAAGGATTTATTGAAACTAAAGATCTAGAGATGTTCCATAATGGGGAAAAGTAATGGCCCCTTCTACAGATCGAGAGAGAGAGAGAGAGAGAGAGAGAGAGAGAGAGAGAGAGAGAGAGAGAGAGAGAGAGAGAAAGGAAAAGAGGCCATCACCAACACCATGCACACAGAACAACAAAAGAGGCAGGAGAAAGATAGAGATTTCCCTTTCCTTTTATATAGTTTTAAGTCAGGGTCTTGCAACATTTTCCCATATTGTAGACTCCCTGAGTCTTTGGAATTTTCCATCCTGCACTGCCCTCCTAGGAAGGGATGTTTGTTCCTAGCTTCCTGTGCCTCCTTCTCCCTACTGAGAGGCTGCCTTCCTGAAAAAAAAAAAAACTTCAGATACTCATCCAAGATTAC
This sequence comes from Zapus hudsonius, assembly GCA_004024765.1. Lineage (NCBI taxonomy): Eukaryota > Metazoa > Chordata > Mammalia > Rodentia > Dipodidae > Zapus > Zapus hudsonius. Next base: position 7,030 of record PVHP010026976.1, on the reverse strand, counting down.
TAAATAGGTCAATCTGACAAATAAATAAATAAATAAATAAATAAATAAATAAATAAATAAATAGTAGCCCTCACAATTCCCCTAGATACCCCCACCTTCCCAACCTCAAGTTCTCCTCACAATTTAGTGTTTCTCTCCCTGGAGCTCTGGCAAGCTTTCTTTGGTTCTTTTCAATTGGCAATTTATTTTCCCTCAGTGGTTTTTAAAATCATATCTATATCCTGATTAATTTCAATCTTCTTTCCAATCCTGATCGCCCCCCAGGCTTTTCAATGACGTAATATTAACAAAATCACACAGTACACTCTATTTTCCCCCTCTTGCAACAAAAATCTTTTTTTTCCTCCTAATTTCCGTTTCTCACTGAATGGGGTTTGGATACCTGAAAAGTCGCCCCTATGTTGTCCCTTTCCTTCCCCCTCCATCTCTTAGACCCATTCACACACTCTTAGAGTCCTGTCATGTACCACCTCACAAACTACCTCTCTAGCTTCATTCCCACCCATTCACATGAATGTCTCAGTTGGTGTTGTAATCAGCTTTCTCCCTGTACACAGAAAAGAACCCGACCAAAAGCACTTGTAGAAGGAATGGGTTTATTTTCCCTCACACACTAGAGGGGAAGCTCCATGATGGCAGGGAAAACGATGGCATGAGCAGAGGGCTGGACATCACCTCCACCACAGCACTGGAAACAGCAGCAGGAAGGTGTGCCAAACACTGACAAGGGGAAGCTGGCTTATAACCCCATAAGCCCGCCCCAACAACACAGCTCCAGCAAGGTTGTAAACCCCAAACTGTCATCAGATGGAAGTGAAGATTCAGAACACATGAATTTTATTGGAGACACCCGAATCAGACCACTACAGCTGGATAGCAGCAATTGCTTCTTCCTCCATTCCTTTCCTCCCTTCCCATAAAGAAGAATATTTAAAATATGTATCAACACCAATATCTCCTACTTAAATTCACTGGAACTGCTTTTCGTTGTCTTTGAAACATCGCCAATGCTCTACAACAAATATGCAACGTTTTATAATCTTCCTATTCTTTTCTTCTGGATTCCTTGAGGTTTTCTTTCACATTCTTTCTTCAGGCAATACAGTAAAGCCATGCATTTGTTCTGCTTTTAACTGTGCATTGTGACCACTTTCTTCCTGAATTCATGGTTTTCCTTTTCAGCTCCTTTGTCCAAAACAATCTGGAATATCATGAGCAGAGACTACCTTCCCACCTTTCTTCTGTTCAGTGGATCTTTCTAAATAGTAGGGCTTGAGTCTACAATATTCCCTATGAGCTCATGTTTGAACACTTGTGGCCTGAAGAGTGGTATTGTTTATGGAGAAAGTAGAAGCTTCAGGAAGTGGGGTCCTAGTGGGCTTCTAGAAGGAGGATAATACCAGCAAGGCTTTCAATGTGCTACTCACTCCTGGTTCCAGGTTGCTGATCCAGCTTCCTGGCTTGTGGTATAGGTCAAGCCATGGAAACCACCCAGTCCCCCAGCCACAGATCCAGCATTCTCCCTTACCTTCCCCAGCTGGATAGACTGAACCCTGTGAAACAGTTAGTCAAAGAACATTCCTCCTCCTTTAAGATGTGTTGGTCAGGTATTTTGTTATAGAAATAAGAGAGTAACTAGCATAAGAAATGCCTCCCTGGATGATAGTACTTCGTTGCTTTAGAGAATTCACACTGGCTTCCAGAATTAAATGGATTTAGAAAAAGAGTATCAGACAGAAAGCTGAGAGTCCAACTGGTTGATCACTAAAATTACCCTGGTAAGGGAAATGGCAAATCTATCTCCTAGGTAACATTGGTGTGAAGCCTTAGATTAACCCTTTTTTGAAAACCTAGTCTTTGATTATGACCAGTATTTTTCCAGGTCGACTGAGTACAGTCAATATTTTTTTTCCTGCTTTGGGATATGTGATGGAATCTACCAGAGATTATTTTGATCCCAGTTCAAACATTTCAGGACCAGACCAAAGAATACAGCACTGATGCAAGAGTAGCTTGATTTTCTTTCTTTTTTTTTTTTTGTTTATTTTTTGTTTGTTTGTTTGTTTTGTTTTCTGGCCAAGTTAGGATAGTAGGGGAGCTCTAGTCAGAAAGAGCCCAAGACAAAGTGCTTCACCTTTCCTCCAATCCATTTACATTTGCGTTTCTCAGAGCAGCAGGCATGGGTCTGTGGCACTCATTGGTGTTGGCACTGGTGTTATTACTGGGAGCCAGCTGCAGAAGCCAGGTTCCATTGAATGTAATGTCATACATGCAAGGGAACCTGGGAGACAACTGTAGCATGGCTGTCCCACAAAAATCCCCCTAAGCGTTTGATATAGATTAAAGGAAAACTATTAATTCATTCCTCACCCTAACTGGCCAAACACTGCTCCTGGCTCAGGTTTCACTGGGGAAAACCAAACAAGGTAAGTGATTATCACAGTGCAAATACCACTGAGTATCCAGGCAGACTTTCCTTCTGCGTGGAGACACTACTTAGTGACAGGATTGTTTTCATATACTCTATAAACATTTTCACATGTTCCATATTTGAGGGTCATGGAATGTGTGATTGTTAAGGATTGTCACCTTCCTTTCATTATTTCTGATTTTACTCTATTATTTCTGTCATTTCAGTGGAAATTTGTTGCTTTTTTATCGTTCATATTTATTTGCAAGAAGAGAGAAGTGAGGTGAGAGAGGAGATGCTGTTTTTTTAAATATTTTATTTATTTATTTTCAAGCATATATATATATATATAGAGAGAGAGAGAGAGAGATAGATAGATGGATAGATAGAGAGAGAGAGAGAAAGTGAGAGAGAGAAAGGATTGAGCACCAGAGCCACTACCTTGTGGGTCTGGACTATGTGGGTCGTGGGGAATTGAACCCCAGGCCTTGGGCACTCAAGGTAAAGTGCCTTAACCACTGAGCTATCTCTCCAGCCCGAGATGCTGTTTTTGAAACAGGTTCTCACTGTAGCCAAGGCTGACATGAAACTCACTCTAGGCTGGCCTCAAACTCACAGCAATTCTCCTACCTTAGCTTCCAGAAGGCTGGTGTTAAAGGATGTCCAGCTTAAATATATGAACCCCAATTGGCATCTTAATACTGGGTGATTCGATTTTTTTCTTTGCAGTTAGAAAAATATCCCATTAAAAGAGCTTGAAAGTATTTTAGGAGCTGAGGAGACAGCTGTTCAAGCATGAGGACTGAGTTTGAATCCTGGGCATGAACATAACAACAATTACCATGGTGGCCCTGGCATGGAAACCCAAAACTAGGAGGGGGTAGAGAGGAGGATACCTGGGGTTTGTGAGCTAACATCTCAGAAGTGTGAATCCATAGTGCCAAGGCAAAGCATGATGCCTTGGGGATGAGGAGCGAGTTACTCATGTCATGACTGAGAAGAGGAAGAGAGATCCAGAGAGCAAGGGTCCAGGAACAAAATCAATCTCTCAAGGACTGGAGAAAGGCACTTGCCTCCAGTGCCTAAGGCCTAGGCTTCAATTCCTCATTACCCACATAAGCCAGACCACAAGGTGTGGTCCTGATGTTCTCTCTCTCTCTCTCTCTCTCTCTCTCTCTCTCTCTCTCTCTCTCTCTCTCTCTCTCATTTCTATGCTTGAAAATGAATAAATAAAATATTTAAAATAAATAAATAAGTCTTTCTAGGACCCAACTCCGGTGCCCTACTTCCTCCAATCAGGTTACAGCTCTAATAGCCATTTATTGATGATGTCATCAAGGGATTGGTGTCTTCATGAAATTCTTACCATTATGACACAATCACTTCACAATGATGCCAGCTATTGAGACTCCACCCATGAGCATTTGAGCACATTTTATACCACATTGAACTAATGTAGGAAAATGCACAGGACCAATTTGAGAGCTCAGGACAGAATTAATATGCCCATGACCATTTTTTTTAAAAAAACACCTTCTTCATATAAAAAAATGCATTGGTTTTAAATTTTAGAATTTGGTCTAGGAGTATTTCCCTCCACAGTTCCCAATGTAGATCATTAAAATCGACACAAATACTGTTTGCTTGAAAAACATCACATAATCTAATCCTCAATGCTTATCTAAAAAGATGCTGTTAATCACATTTAATGTGAAGTTCAGGAGAAACACCTGTGACACATAGAATTTACTAAAACAGAAGAAGCAGAAGTGAATTCTTCCTATAAGGCTCATTTTAGAAACTTTTTTACTTTCAGTGAATAAAAAAATGGATTTTGACTTAACCACCCACATGCAAAATAAATAAATAAATGAATGAATAAATAAATCAATAAATAAGAAAAGCTCACCATCCAATGGTTTGGCATTTGTGTATGCTGATGTGTCTGAACAATTCCTGAATATAGACATCAGTCTTGTAGCACAAGGCTTCAGTCCTGGGTTGTTCTCACATACAGCCTTCTTTTCCCAATGACCACTTCTTCAAACCTCAATCAATCTCAAGGTCATGATTGAAAGTGATAATCTTCAACTTCTACTACTAAATGTCTTCTACTATGGCTTCTTTTCTCACTTGAGTGAACTAATTCAAAGAGCTCCAAGTCTGCAAACAGCCAGAAAAATAGGAGGAAACATCTGGGGAATGAGCTAAATAGTATCACAACATCTGTAAAGCTATGGACTAGCTCATATTTTTATACATAACTAAAATACAGTCTTATGAGTATCCTCCAACTGTGGCCAAAATCAGTTTCTTTCTTCCCTGTCTCCCTGTTTCTCTCCCTCCCTCCCTCCTTCTTTCTTTCTCACTCTTTCTTTTTTTCTCTTTTACTTTCCCATCTCCCTGCATTCCTCACTCTTTACCTCTTCAGTGCTCAGGACTTCCTTGATGCAAGTCAAGTGCTCTACAACTAAGTTACAACTTTCATCACATTTTGTTATATTTTAAAATATTGTGAATCACATTTAATTATCCACAAAGGAAGCTGTGTGACTGCTAGACAGACTATACATGCCAATACTGGCTGTGCACCTGTGTGAGTGATATAAATATTTCTTAGCTAAGATTTTGTAGCATCTGCTTATCAGTTAACAAAAAAGGAAACTCTTCTATTTTCTAGCCTAACAATATTTATGACAAATCTCTTTATGTCCCCTTTGTCTAAGCAACAATAAAAACAAATGTAAAAGTTACTGCAGGGTCGTTTCTTCTTGAGGTCATTTGAGTAAGTTCTGATAACCACCAAGTTAATTTAAAATGATGATATATCTGTGATCAAAATTATTATGCATGTACAAAACTTTAGCTGACCAAGAAATTTCATTTGTAAAATGATGCCTTCAGTGTCTTAGGTGTAACTTGTTAGAAAGATCAATTGTTTTCAGTATTTGACTTGGCAGTTAGAAATTGCATTTCCCTTTCCTTTTAAGTGCTTGCTCACCAGGAAGAAATTAAAGGTAGAGAATGCTCTAAAGGCCTGAATGAATGTAACCCCTTTCCTTCACCTTAGTTGGAGAGATAACTTTTCCCACAAAGCAGTTGCATTTTAGCTATGTTCTGACTCCTAGAATTCCATCCAATGCCCAATCCTAATATGATTAAAAGTAGTATGTGTACTTAAAAATTTCCTTCACAATAGTGTATCGTTACATACATATATGTAATTTTATCTGTCAAGTGGTTTTTACATATACTGATTTTAAAGTCTTCTTTTTAAACACATTATAGAAGTACAAAGCTTCTATAATTATTTCATAAAAGATGAATGTTTTATGAATGGTTTGTAAATCACCTAGAGTTATAAAGTATTACAAAGAAATGTATTTTTTCAGTATTTTCCATGTGCTCAAACATAGAAAACTGAGTCTGCTTCAGGACTCACCTGCAGCTGTAGTGCCTGAATTTCCCTGCCTGCTTCCTCGAAGGCAGGTAAACTGTCTCCTCAAATTTATAACAGGATACATACGTGTTCGTGTTATGGTCTAAGAACTTTGGAGGCCACCAGATTTGTAATGTAAAAACACTCTATCCACCAGCTTAATTGCCATTATGCAGTGAAAGAAACTATAGTGTTTTGTTTTTATTTTTTATTGTCCATAATGAGTTACAACATTTAGTGGGCAAACAATGAGTTGTTATCCCCAATTCCCCGCTGCCCTCCCCTCCAAACTCCGCTGGATAACCTCCTCCATGGGTCCTCTGGATCAGTCCTTGTGACAGGGGACCATGGATAGCCTAGTATTCAGCCAGGTTCTCCTGGCCATGCCTCTGGATAATCTCCCCCACCACGGCTCTTAGAATCTTTCTGCCCCCTCTTCCGCATAGTTCCCTGAGTCGTGGTGGATGAGTATTAAGGCTGCTTTAAGGTTGTGAGCTTAGGGGTCTTTGTGTCAAAATCATTGGTTTCTGTCTCACTGGCTTATCCTGTGTTGATTTAATGGCTGTGGCTGTGGGTCCCTTGTTCATCCAGTCATTCTCTCTGGGGTTCCATATGGATCCTCCACGGTATGTAGTTTAAAATAATCAAGTAATCATAATGTGTACAATTTCTCTAATACAGATGATTTTGATATTGATCCATAGCTGATTTGAAACATCTCTATAAAATTATATGATGCACAGGTGTCCTCTTTGGCTCTCATTAGAAGCAACACATAATCAGTTCCTTTTGGTAAACTGGGAAAACTGATACAATAATGCCTGAGAGTCTTAGTTTCTCTATAAACTCCTAATGGGTTTTATCATCAAACAGGGTTGCTACCAACGATTAATAACCTTCCAGCCTTGATGTAAGTAACCCACCTAACCAAGTGCTTTGGTATGCAGAAATTCAAGTCCACTTTGCCAGGAAAACGTAAAATATGAAAACAGTGGTAGGTAGGAGATCTCCCAACTGCTGTCTCTTTGATGTTTAACCTGCTGCATACACCATGAATGATGGAATTTCAAAGTGAAGGTTTTTCAATGAATATATTTATTCATTGAAATATATATATATATATATATATATATATATATATATATATATATATATATATATATATATATATATATATATAT
>PVHP010026975.1:0-24240 GCA_004024765.1 Zapus hudsonius | reverse complement strand
GATTTAGTATGTTTGTAGAGCAACAAATTAAGAATAGAGGCTGTAAACCAGGTGTGGTGGTGCACACCTTTAATCCCAGCACTTGGGAGGCAGAGGTAGGAGGATCTCCATGAGTTCAAGGCCACCCTGAGACTACTACATAGTGAATTCCATGTCAGCCTGGGCTAGAGTGTGACCCTGTGAGAGTTTCAGACAGACTTCATAAACTGCCTCCCCTTGAGTGGGAGGTATCTTTAGCCAGAGCTCAAACCTAGATGCTAAAACTGGTCAGGTATAGACCAATCAGCTATCTCTCTGACTTACCTAGTGGAAATTTTAAAAAGGTCACTGAAACAAAGGCCAGTCTCTTCTGCCTTCCACATGCTTTCCTAGAAGGAGGACTTTCAGTTTTCAGGTAAGCTACCTCACCAGGCTGGGGGTAGGGGCTCAAGCTTTTTCCCACATGAACCTTGTTTCTCATGATGGGAGTCCTCTGTTATCTTTTCTTCTCCTGTTTGTTTGGCTAAACTGCATAGATTTGGCTAAAACCTCTCCCACATGTTCTCCCCACACTGGTAGGGAGAACTCCCCATTTTCCTTTAAATAAAGTCTTCTACTATACCTTAACCTCTGGTTGTCTAGGATTTTAATTCTTTAACTTTGTAGACAAGCATTTGGGCACTCCTTAAATTTTGAGGTACATTGGAATTTTAGCTGGGTATTATCTAAGTTCTAATCCCCAGCTCAGTCCCTACAATCCTACCTCAAAAAACCAAAAAAAGAAAAAAATAGAGGCTGCCTAAAAATGAGCTTCAATCTTGTAAAATTGGTGGCTTAGAGAGTGTTATTTCCCTAGAGCCCAGATGAACACTGATCTCACAGAGAAAACCTGTTTGACAATCCTGGACATCCACCTACCTCAGTCTGCCCTGGGCTGGTATGATGGGAGTGAACGACAACACCCAGCCAACATTCAGAGAGATGGCTCAGAAGTTAAGCACTTGCCTGAAAAGCCTAATGACCTAGGTTCAATTCCCCAGTACCCACGTAAAGCCAGATGCACAAAGTGGCACATGCATCTGAAGTTTCCTTGCAGCATCTCTTGGCCCTGGCCTGCCTGTTCTCTCTGTGCTTCTCTCCTTTTGCAAATAAATAAATTAAAATTTGAAAAAAATGAAAATGAATCATATTAAACCTGTCACAACTAGTGGATATGATGCACACTAAGAATCCAGAGGGTAAATTCTGGGGCATCAGGACAGCCTTGTATCAGTGTTTGCTATGAGACGATTGCCACGGATGGGCACCATCACACCTGCTTTCAGGATCCTCTGGACCAATGAGTGAAATGTTTGAAAGTCTCTTGTTATAACCCCTCAGGGGTCTCCCCTCCTCCTTCCTCACCCCTTCACCTATTTCATCAACATGCACCTTCACCACTGGTCATCCAGCAGATAGTAAAGTGAAGCAGGTGGACACACCTGCCTCCCTGTGCTCCATCCCAAGCAAAGCAGCCTTTACTCCTCTACCTGATGGAGACCGCTGATCCCACAGTTCCCCACCTTTCTCTACACAGAAAACAAAACCCACTCACCAACCAGGAAGATCAGCTTGGTGGCCTTTCCTGAGGCATCCACGTTTTCACTAGAAAATGCTATAAAGTCTCCTTCCTGCTTGGAAACTTCAAAATGATTGTCACCCTCATCTACAATTCAAAAGGGAACACAAGGGAACATTCAGAACTCAATGTAAGTCAGTTTTCAATGGAACGTGACACAACCTGTTTGTCAAACAGGAGAGTGGGCTCATCTTCAGTGATAATCCCTTCTTCATACACCTTCCTGCCTAGTAAAAAACTGATCTCTCCAAGTCCTGCTGGCAGCCCACACACCATGCAGTTCTCAAAGCTAAGAACAGCTCAGAAGGAACGTGCTCATTTCTTCATGGCAGGAAGAGCACATAGATGTTAGGTAGGAGGGCTCATGCCCTTTCTTATTTTTCTTATTTCCTCTCTCTCTCTCTCTCTCTCTCTCTCTCTCTCTCTCTCTCTCTCTCTCTCTCTCTCTCTCTCTTTCTCTCTCTCTCTCCCCGTAAGAGTTTTTCTCTAGCCCAGGCTGACCTGGAATTCACTCTGTAGTCTCAGGCTGGTCTGGAACTCATGGTGACCCTCCTATCCCTGCTTCCCAAATGCTGGGATTAAAAGAATGTGCCCCATGCCAGGATTACCCTGGCATTTTTTCCACATTAATGACAATTTCTAATTCTTTAGGAGTTTTAACTTTGGGTTTATAAAAGCTCTGCAGCATAATGGTGAGTATGTGAAAGTATACAGTAAATATATATTAGAGCTTTAGTGTAAAGTGCTCTCTCCTAACACAGTAGGTGATGGAAAGGTACTAATGAAGGTCTTAGAAAGTTCCAGACAAGTATATTATATTCTTGTACTGTACTTCTTCCTTTGACCACATACATGAAAATGTGAAAATAAAATTGTTATGATAAATTTAATTTATTTATTTCATGACTAATTTTAAAAAACTTATTCATATTTATGTTTTGAACATAGAAATGTGTCATTGCTTCTACTAGTTATATCTTAAGCTCTAATTATATAAAATTTAGTTTAACATTTTTACTATTATTTTAAACATTTTACCTACAGAATTTCAGTTAATAAGGCCTGCTTAACTAGGTTCTCCATTGAAAGATTCATAAACAAATTATATATTCAATGAAAAAGATGACTATCTCTACAAAATGAGGGAAAAGGAAACTTTGATAAAAGTTTACATGTTGTATTAGTTAAAGCCAAGCAAGATGGGTTTGGAACAGAAGCCAAGATGATTCTCAACATATTTGAGGAGAAAATGGATTCAATAGTGCGTACTAGGCAAGAGTTGTACCAAAATGAAAGTATGGTTTAATACATCGAATATGAAAACACTCTAAGCATACATCCCTGCCTACCATTTGAAATGCAAATTCATTCATGTGGGACCCTGCTAAAAGGGGCATGGAGGATGTAGGGTTTTGCTGAGTCTGGCAGGCTTCTGGGACTGTCTTCTTCTGATAAGGAAGTTGAGGCAAAGTCTGAGAGCCCCTATAAATCTTAGCAATCCTGAACACTCCAGCCCCCAGGCAGGCCATAGCTGTGCCCTTAGATAAAAGCAAGCAGTTCAAAGCTTAACTTAGCCCAGCTGCAATAACAAACCTAAACAATAAGGTTACATTTCCTCTGCTGACATCACCATTCTATACACATCCATGTATAGAGTCACGTAGCCCCCTCAATTATCTATGCAAAATAGGTATCCAAAGGATACTGGCCCCTACCAATCAAACTCATGAGATGCTCACAGATCTTGCTTCCTATGCTTCTACCTCTGACTTTTCTCTATATAAACAACTGCTATCTATACAATAAAATGAGAATTGCCCACTGCCGCATTCTCCTGAGAGTCCTCATCTCTCGTTCGGCTCACAGCCATTCCAAGCCTCTGCTCACCCAGCCCCGTGGGCGAACAGGGAGTTGATGCGCGCTGCAACTCCCTAACTAACCCACGGACCCAGACATTCACTCATTCATAATTTATAGTAATAAAACATCTTTGAAACTTCAGAAACACAACTTATCTTGAATCTGTATGACATGTTCAGTTGGTAGGATGGGTAGATACAGTCCAAGGTTGCATTGATTATTGGACATACTTGTTGCAGAATCTCTGCGCAGATTGTAAGACAACTGAAGCATCAGCCTGAATGCGGCACACCCATGGTATGGTTACATACTCACATTGTACCCGGTAGACACCATTCCCAATGTGCTTGGTCAAGGTGATGATCTTCTGGCAGTCCCCATTTAAGCTTGAGAGAAAACAAAGCTTTTCTTATTATCACTGTTTCATTCTGTGCATCAGAAAGATCAGAAAGTGTTGCTATGTGTCTGAGGGACTCAAATATGAATGATCTCATTGATGCCCACAGGAAATTCCTACCATGGAACTCTTGTTTTATTGCAGAGGTTCTTAACTCTGTAACTATTCACTTTGGGCTCCAGTTCCTTATAGGTGTAGTGACAGCTCTCCTGGACACTGTATGTATATGTCAGCCACAGCATACTTGACATTCCAGCTACATAAAGCGTTACATGAACTGAGATGCCCAAAAATTCTACAGAACTCTCCATGTATCCACTGGTGGGTAGCTTTCTGAGTGTTCATATGGGTGTGATAGGTAAGTATGCATTATCATGTGTGTGAGTGTAAGCATGTGTGATGCAGTGCTTGTGTGGAGATCCAAGGACAATGTCAGCTGTCAGTCATGGCCTTCTGCCTTGCTTCAGGCATGGTCTCTCATTGTTCACGTGGCATTTGCCAGGCTAGCTGATCCTGAGAATCTAGCAGCTCCCGTCAGAATGCAGAAGGAGTAGAGTTCTACATACATGGCATTACATGGGCTTTGATTGTCAGTCAGGCATCAGGCCTGCACAGGAAGTGTTATTTCCATACTGCTGTCTCCTTAGCCCCTTCTTTGGGGGTTTTAATGGACAAAATCCACAAATCACAATGAGTACTGGCTCTCCATTGATTTCATACAGAATAGGCAAATATTACTTTGTTCAATGTGCAATAAAACATCTGTATGCATCAGCTATCAATAGCAACTGAGGAATATTGGGTGAAAGGACTTGGACTCTAAGTTTGCTACTTCTGTTAATTTAGATTATAGTTATTTAAAGAGAAGATTGAATCATTTTTGCATATGAAAGTTTCCTGTGTCCTTTGACTAATAAATGAACCATCCTTCATTTTACTTTGAGTACTTTTCCCTGTTGTCTGTCATCTTTAATGGACTCCATGTAATAAAAGAACACACACAGATGGATAGATAGATAGATATAGGTATATAGATATAGATATTGTTAGCATGTGACTCAATACTTTTTCCACATCTGAAAAGCATAAAGATTTTTAAATAACTTTAATTATTACTATAGGCATGAGTCACTTATTTTCCATAGACATTAGATAATCATTTATGGATTATTCAGAGAATGGTGAGGCTGTGGTTGTTGTGGTAGATACTGGAGCCCTCATGAATTCCTCAAGCGTTCCATGGGTAGATGCTGCCCTCAACACCTTTAGCATGAATGACACAATGGAACTGGGCCCTCTAGGAAAACTCTTCATGGAATCCCACAGGCTTTGTCTGTTGATGCTGAAGTTATGACACCATCCAGGACTCATCCCATAATTAAATAAGTGATTAAATTAAATCAATATAATATGGCATAGACTGTAAATTTGTATCCAGGCCCCATGTACAATTTACTGGTGTTGTCTCATTAGATTCAGGACAAATTTGCTTACTTGACATAGAAAGTGACAGCAAGCTCTTCACATCCATTATTACATTCCAGGTGACGCAGGTAGATTCTCAGAGGTCCACCTTGACTTATCTTTTCTGGGTTATTGGAGGCAATGGCAATGGTGTGCCAGTCTCCTGAAAGCTGAAAAGAGACATTAGTGGACATTCTATGTTCTCTCAGCAACTCTCCCCCCAGTGTTGGAAACTACTTGTACTCAACAGAACGATGCACATGTCTGGTTTCATAGAACAGGTCAGGCCTCTGTAGCCTGATGTGTAGAATCGAATCATGGAAGCCGGTGATGGAGGTTAGCAGATAAACTTGGATATGAGGACTTTAGAAGCTGCTCAAACTATGTCACCGACCACTCTAGACACAATTATATTACCTATGGTTTTGGCTTAATTAACCTAGGAGCAGTTATGAGGTAAAAATATAAATACAAATAAAAATATAAAATTGAAAGAACGATTTATAAATATAGAAATGTGTGTCTCCAGTGGTTATTAATCAAGCTCATCCATAAATGCTATTGAGTGAAACACAACTCACACTCATACACACACACACAGATCAAATGCAGTTACCTTATCGGCATGAGCCAGACTGAACAGAGTGAGCAGCAGAATCTTGAACATGATGGAGAGTCTCTTCTGTCCTCCTCAGAATTTCAGAGTAGAAAAGTGTCTGGAAAGAATCTGAGTTGAGGAAACTCTTTATACTGTGAGTCTGAGGACACACCAATGAGGAGACCAATCATGACTCCTCAGAGAACCTTGCCTCTTTTTCAGTGCTTCCTGGTTGGCTCTGATGGGCACCCGTACACGTTCTTGATTGTTCTTTATTCCTTTTGACCTTGAACTAATAAGCTTAAATCATGGTGATTAAATGGCCTTTTAGGCCAGTGCTAAAGAATAATCCAACTGAGGAGGTTCGAGGACAATATGCTTTAAAAAATATCTCCATTAATGAAATGGAGGATGCTATACAAAATATGTGTATGATAACTTACAGTAAAACTATTCTTTAGGGAAGATGTTCAATATACTTTCAAGAGCTAAAATTATGTTCTCTTATTAAACCAACTTAAAAGTCTGGCATGTATTTCTTGAATAACAGAAACCAAGATATTACCCAGAACCCCACCCATGCATCTCTTATGGTGTCTATGGGAGATCCCACTATGGTGACTTTGGACATGAGCACCCTGCAGGCTGGACAATGCTGGGTCCAGAAACCACAGGCTGTTCTAAGGCAACACCAGTGCCAGGGTGGACATCCCTCCAGTGAGGTCTTGGTTCAGGAAACTCCTCATGGCCCCCTCCCCCCACCCCACAAGCAAGAGAGATTGCTGCCAACGTTCTCAGTGTCACACTGAGCTGGATGCTCAGACCCTAGTGCTGAACACACCACATGCTTTTGTCACAAGATGCTTAGAAATCAGGCTTCCACTGATGGGTAGATGCTATTGCCTTTCTGAAGTGAGCACCATGCAGGTTTCTAGGGGAGAAAAGTCACTGGTCAGCCTGACAAGATGTGCTCACTGCTGCAATAGTGCCATGGGTGTGGTGGTGCATACCTGAAATTCCAGCCCTCAGCACTCAGGAGGTGAGATAGGAGGATTGCTGTGAGTTTGAGGTCACCCTGAGACTGCATAGTGATTTCCATTGTCTTGGCTCAAAGAGAAGAGGTTTCCTGTGTTGTCTCTGATGTGCTTCCTGTCGTTAATTCCTATTTCTCAGTGAGTGCTCATCGTGGAATCACCATTTTCTTATCCGATTAAATTTTGGTGGATATGTTTTTATAGTTCTTGACCTTTCACAAAAGACAAAGTATTCACACACAAGGAATTTTGAAGAGCTCTGCTATTGTATCTCTTGGCTGGATATGATCAGATCTGGAGATGTGGGGAAATAGATTATGCAATTTTACGTTTCCTTTTCATAGCGTATGAAAATATTATTTGTTCCAAATTCCTGACATTTAGCTGATCATTCATTATGCACATAAAGTTTGTAATAAATACACTATGCAAGATAATTATAATTTTATTTTACATTTTGAATGAACTGACATAAATTATATATAGTTTTAATATTTTATTTATTTATTTTCAAGCAGAGAGATACAGGAGATAGATGATGAGAGAGAGAGAGAGAGAGAGAGAGAGAGAGAGAGAGAGAGAGAGAGAGAGCACCAAGGCCACCACCTTGTGGATCTGGCCTATGTGGGTCCTGGGGAATTGAACCGAGGGCCTCAGGCACTGGAAACAAGTGCCTTAACCGTTGAGCCATATCTCCAGCCCATAAATTATATTTTTAATTTGCTATCAGTTTATATTTATTTTTCAAATGTGCCTCTTGGAATCATTTTCCAATTAGGATAGGGGTATTTCTTCTCTCTCTCTCTCTCTCTCTCTCTCTCTCTCTCTCTCTCTCTCTCTCTCTCTCTCTCTCCATGCCAGGCTCTTTTCTCATTATTGTTGACACTGGGAATTTCTTTATTGTGTCTTAATAGAGGTTTCTTTCCCAAAAGATGTTTTTAAATATCTTGTGTAACTGTTTTTTTTCTATTTTTACCTCAACACCATACATGAAAGATCCATGCACCTAAATTGAAATTTTCTCTTCAACTTCTCTTTGTCTCTTTTTCTCTTTCCCTCTCTCCATTCTCAGATAATGCTTTGCTGTCAAAATTCATATAGTTTGTTACCATGTATTCTGGAGGACGTTTTCCAGTTTCACGGCTGACAAATACTCACATGCCTCTCCTTGAGGCACTTCTCTATTGTGAAACATTTGAAATTCATTGGGTTTTGTTGTCACGTGTTGATTTCCTCTACCAAATGTTGAGAAGTCCAAGATTTTCAGATGACTTTATTCAAAAACTTTAAGTTTTGAAAATTCATTAATAGTATGTTCCTATACTTTTCCAAAGAGGGGAAAATCTGTTTTCATTGTTCCCATTCTGTTATCTACATTTTGTAAAAAAATGCACACAAGGGAAATGATTTTCTCTAATAATAAAATAAGCTTTAACCAGAAGGAAGAATCCAACATGTCAATCTTCAAATGAATAGTGTTGAGCTGTCCCTTCAGTGAAACTTGAACAATGATGAAAACCCAAGGTCCTTCCTGCTTGCAGATCCTCCTGCTGAATCCTGCCCAACGCACAGAGATCTGAGGAAATGATGAAATCAGGACAGGATGTCCATTACTCTTTTGTTCCTTAATCTTTATTGCTTTGTTCAATGAGAATTCTAAAGAAAACAAATATAGAATTATTAGAGAAAACCCATATGCACAAGCCAGGTTCACAGTTTCTTTTCCTATAAGCTTTATGGGACTCTAAACTTTAATTTTATATACATTCATTGACACAATTTCTTTTCTAAGTAATAATAGAAGCTTGGTGGTAGTTCCTTAAACTTTTAAAAACTTTGAAAAGAAAGACAACCTTTGTACTGTCTGAACATTTTGAACATCAACAAATCCAAAGGAGCCATTCTGGCTCCCATTCATCTTCATTCAACATCTGATCATCTAACAGTTTACATTGAAGACGCTTTGAATTCCAGGTTGTTTCAATCAACCAACTATGGAGAGCTTTTGAACTTCAAGTTCACTGAGAGCAAACAGAGTGAACATTGTCACAAGAGATTTCTCTCCAGCGACACATGGCATACTCAGAGTGTTTTCCTCTGCTCTCTCTCTCTCTCTCTCTCTCTCTCTCTCTCTCTCTCTCTCTCTCTCTCTCTCTGTGTGTGTGTGTGTGTGTGTGTGTGTGTGTGTGTGTGTGTGTGTGTGTGTGTGTGTGGTGTACCAGGGTTTCCTGCTGCCTCAAACAAACACCCATAAGAATATAAGCAGCTGCAGAATTGAATCCTGGCATGGCCAGCAGTTTTTTTTCAATCAAGTTCATCTAATATTGAACCATCTCTCCAAGCCCCAAGAAGTGTGTCATTTAAAAAAAAAATGACTTGCCTACTTGGGACATTACTGAACTTCGGGTGCCAACTGAAGAGTAGCTAGTGTAACCTTGGAATGCTGAAATCTCCACACCAAAGCAGTCTCTCCTCAGGAGTAGGAGCCTGCAGACATGTTTATACAATTAGGTGTTTGCAGAATTTATGAGACTTACTCCTTTCTTCTCATCAAAAGAAGTATAGAAGCCTGAAGAGACTGCTCAATGGTTAAGGCGCTTGCCTGCAAAACCTAGTGACTCAGGCTTGATTCCCCAGTATCCACATTTAGCCAGATGCACAAAATGGCACGTGCATCTGGAGTTTGCCGCAGTTGGAGGCCTTGGTGCACCCATTCTCTCTCTCTCTCTCTCTCTCTCTCTCTCTCTCTCTCTCTCCTATTTACAAATGAATGAATATAAATATATAAAAAAAGAAAAAAATAAAGCTTCCAACTTCAACAAGCAAACTGAGTCATAAAATTTAAGTCTATCCCATATGTGTGATTATAGCCTTATAGACTCTGGTGGAAATTACTGATTTCCCACTTTACAGCTTGTAGAATTACATCATAAAATATCTCTGGGCATGTTTCTGAGGAATTGTCTAGATTTGGTTGATAGGTGCCATCCCATATCCCGGGTCATGGACTAAAACAAAAGAAAGTTAGCTGAGTGCCAGCATCTGTTGCTCTTATTCCTGACTTACTGTAGACACAATGTCACCAGGTGCTTCACGTTCTGGTGTCCACTTCTGCCCCATATGATGGACCCCATATGATGACACCTGTAGCTGTGAGCTGAAACTCTGCCTTTGAGTTGCTTTGCTAGGTACTTTTTGTAATGAGGAAAACAACATATGAGTAAGTATATGTTTTCAGATGAAAGCAATTAAGACAGGACCATTATTTGATTACAATGGCAGCAAACCAGTGGCTCCTAACCTCATAAGATGTTCATGCAAACATAAACATAGACTTTCACTGCTAATGTTTACCTGGCAACCACAGTCCGTGGCTGCCACTTGCAGTGAAGATGCATCCACTGACTTGGGAATTCCTGAAAGCATCCGAATCTAGCAGAGAGGAGTTGTGTAGATGTCTCTACGGTCAGAGGAGGACACAACTCCACCTCTATGTATTTCCAGCATCTTACCCCATAACTCTCAGAGGGCAGATTGCTTTTCTGAAACATGTGTTTCGAAGTTTCCTAGTTTCCCCTTATCTACAGGGGAAATGTTCTGAGACACCTACTAGGTGCCTAAAACAAAAAGGGCAGTTCCAAACCCTCTCTACTTTGGTAGGAAACCAGTGATCCTGTCTCATTGCTGGAGAAAACACATGACCGAAAGCTTCCTATTTTGGCTTACAATTCCTATACAAAGGGTCCATCATGACAGGAAAGCCACCAGGAAGTAGAGAGCCAAGTGCCCCCCAGTGACAGACTTCCTCCAGCCAGGCTTCACCTCTTACAGGTTCCATGATCTTCCTAAACAGAGGAAAACATTGGAGCATGAGTTTCTGAGGCACATCTTACATTCAGTCTACCACAGTGCTCCCTTGGGCCCCCGAGACTCACGACCATGTCATGAAGCACTGAGAAGGTCCTAACTTTAGAAGTCCTCACAGTCTTTACAATCATGACAGTCACATGTCTAAAGTCCAGTGTGTCATCTGAGACCCAAGGAAGTCTCTCCACCGTGAGCCAATGAAATCACACTCCTCTCACCTACTTCCAACCTAGAATGGCTCTCAGTACACATTCCCATCCCAAATTGGAGCACTGGGAGATAGTACGGAAAGACTGGAGACCAGCAAGAATCAAATCATCACGTTCCATGTCCACCGTCAAGAGCTAAGGCCCACACTTCCAACACATCATGCCATGGGAATGGGGACACTGTAGGGAAAGATTGGACCCGCAAGATGGAAAAGCATCAACTAGTGCAGCACCATATGAGGGCCTCTTCTTTCCACCCCTTTGGTTCTTAGAGGTAGGGTCTCACTCTAGCCCAGGCTGACCTGGAACTCACTCTGGAGTCTCAGGCTGGCCTCAGACACAGAGATCCTCCTACCTCTGGCTCCCTCGTGCTGGGATTAAAGGTGTGTGCCACCATGCCCAGCTTGGTATGTGGAACGTAGTCATCTGAGCTCCAAAAGTTTTGAGTATCCACCTGCAGTCTGTCTCCTTAGCAGGAGCCTTCCTGAACCCAGTTCTTCCAGGCTGAGATCTCATGGCATCTCCATCGTTGCAGAGTCTCAGTTGCAACCTACTGACCATCTTCTCGACTTCATGGAATGGCCTCCCGGGACCTTTCTGCAAAGATCTTGACCCTGCCCCACATTCACTAGTCTCAGCAGATCTCTAGAACCATGTTATAATGGGTGGACCTAAATAATTTCTTTCCATTTTCATAAACTCAGTACCATGTGGGCTTTGGCAAGTTTTTCTGTCAAGTGGGGTTAATTTAAGCCTCACTCTGAGGCACACGAAACTCCTTCAAGCATTGTTCCTTCTTGACATTTCTTTGGTTAAAAACTTCACATAATCCATGGCGTTCCCATTCTCTCTCTCTCTCTCTCTCTCTCTCTCTCTCTCTCTCTCTCTCTCTGTGCTTGCAAATAATAAATAAAAATATTTTTAAATGTATCAGGTTCAAACAATGAGAATTATCTGTGCAGTTGTTTCCTTTATGCATAAATACACTCCCAAATTCACAGGAGCAGGATTTGCCTCATCATAAATGTCAGAGAAACATCGTACTAGGCACTTAGGATATGGAGAAACTATTCCTGGAAGTGTGAAATGTTCCAACTTGTGAAATGTAAATTAATTTGAATGAAGAGAATTCTGTCGAAGGTACTGGCTGCTGGAAAACAACAGCCTAGAGCAGGGTTTTCCCAGGTTCAGCTGCTGAGGTCTCACACAGCGACCACAAGGGCTGTGGTAAAAACCATCTCAAGCTGTCAACAAACATGGAGGCATCATACAGGCGGAGCTAGTTGTGCAGGAATGCAATGTGCAGACTTAAGTGGTCAAAAAGGCTCACGTCAGGGTTCCAGACAGCCATGTAGCCAGACAATGATGTGAGAAAGGTTCTAATCCCTCCACAGACACCTTGAAAGGCCATTCCAGTGGAGTAGTATCAGTGAATTGCCCATTTTTAGGGTGTTATAAATGCCAGGACCACCCACTTTGTGGCACATGCCTTTAATCCCAGCACTTGGGGGAAGGATGACCATGAGAATCCGAGGTCACACTGAGACTAGAGTGAATTCCAGGTCAGCCTAGGCTAGTGAGAAAGGCATTGCTCTGAGTCTCTTCTAATCCTCCTACCTCTGCCTCCCAAGTGCTAGGATTGAAGGTGTGTGCCACCACGCCCGGCTTGAGTTGTCTGTGACCTAATTTCCACTACATTCTCCAAACTATGGCATTTATTATTTCTAATATCAGTAACAGTGGGTTTTAAAAAAATTTATTTATTCATTTTTTCAAGCAGAGAGAGAGAGAGAGAGAGAGAGAGAGAGAGAGAGAGAGAGAGAGAGCGCACCAGGGCCACCACCTTGTGGATCTGGCTTATGTGGGTCCTGGGGAATTGAACCTGGGGCCTTCGGCACTGGAGGCAAGTGCCTTAACCGCTGGGCCATCTCTCCAGCACCTCAGATTAACTATACTTCTCTTTTTTTCTTGCATGTTCTCTGATGTTACAGGACTGGGAGTTTTCTCAGCCCCTTCTTCACTATGGCCAGAATCATGCACATGAAGATGCTGATTCCACTTTTCTTTCAACCTGCATCTTCCCCTTCCTCCTGACACCAGGCTCCTGGCTTCCTGACTTCCCCTCTCTCTCTTGCTCCATGGCCTACATGCTCTTCCTGCTTCTCTGAAAGACTGAATAAACTAATTGCATATGCAACCCCTTGTGTGCATGCATGATCCACATGGATATCATTACATATAACCCAGTTTAAGTATTAAAAAATTTAGTATAAAATAAAAATATCTAATCTTTATTTTTAAAAGTAGTATAACTAGATGTCAGGATTACTGAGAAAGACATGATATACCATGTCACAGAAGTGAGTTTTATGGTGTGATATTATGACGGGAATTTGGTACAGTGGGTGAACACTTGGGCTTCACCACTGTATTTCCCCCTGAGTTCATTTCTTGAAATACCAAAGAATTGGACACTTGGACAGAAGCATTTTTCTTATCACACATTTATTCTAGATTAGAGTCACTTAAGGGAAGGGGGTGTGTAATAGGGGAGCAGCCCAGTCACCACATGGTCTGTGAGGTTTACAAATCATCATCAAAAGTGCAGAGAGGCCGGTCGTGGTGGCGCACGCCTTTAATCCCAGCACTCGGGAGGCAGAGGTAGCAGGATCACCATGAGTTCAAGGCCACCCTGAGACTACATAGTGAATTCCAGGTCAGCCTGGACTAGAGCAAGACCCTACCTCAAAAACAAACAAACAAACAAAAAAAAGTGCACAGAATCACCAAAAAGTGAAAAAAAGAAATAGCACACATGTTAAAGGAGAAACTCCCTCCTCCCTTTCTGATCCCAGTAATGAGATCAGAGAGGGAAAGGGGCACAACTCACCAGCCTGGTCTGAGCACCTCCAGCCCAGCAGTCAGGACAGGAAAAAACGAGGAAGAACATGTCCCAAGTTTAAGTTAGGACCTTTGAAGGGCGTGCAGGCCTGGGCCTTCTGCCGCTTCAGACTCCACAGGCATTCATCACTTTGTGCATCCAGCTTTATGTGGGGTTCTGCACAATCCAAACCAGGCTCTTAGTCTTTGGGGGCAAGTTCCTTGACCACAGAGCCATCTCTCCAGTCCCCAGAAACAATATTAAAAAAGTGAATCCCAAGGATTCCGTAGGCAGCACATTGGACCTTAAAATTGAATTTAGCATACAGGAGCTCGTGATGAGGATTAAAATCACTCACAAATGAGACATAGGCATGACCACCACACTCTCATCACAATAATGACACCACACTGGCTTTGTCATGCTGTGAAGCAGAACAGCAGAAACTCAATTGAGAATGACAGGGGGCTAAACTCTCAATTCACCTACATGATAGCTTGGTATTTTCTCATAAACGTCAGTATACAGAGAACTAACTTTCCCCTTCCTGCACGTTTACTGTGAAAGTACAAAAACTTCTACCAGGTCAGAAAATATGTCTTTATGTATTTGTTCATTGGACTAAATTCTCACATTGTGAATTTAGGGGTATATTCATGTTTGGAAAGAATATCAACACCAAGGAGAATTTTTGTTACTTGAACATTCACCATTTTTATGCACAATACTCTAGATGTATTCCTGGGTTTTGTTGAAATACTTTTCAAGATTTGCCTATATAAATATCTTATTCATCTAGGTAAATGTAAACTAATTTAGAAGTTGTATAAATTTATCCAGAAGTATTTATTCAATATACGCATGACTTGTAATTTTATTTTATATTGTATATCACAATAAACGTTAAAAAAGAAAAAAAATAGGAAATAGAAGGACAAGTGGAGACATTGTGTGATGACAAAATTGGTCCAAGAAAAGACATTAAAATTGAACAAGTGTAACTGCATGGGAAATATACATCACAAATTGATTAACCTCATTTAAAGTAGCAAAAATGATCGAGGAAGTTTTCCTGTAAACGGACAGGCATTCTTCCAATGTGTTTCATATAATCAACAAATATTCAAGAAATAGTGATGCTCTGAGCTAGAGAGACTCAGCGGTTAAGGCACTGGACTGCAAAGGTAATGACCTGGGTTTGATTCCCCAGTGCCTACGTAAAGCCGTTTGTACAAGGTGCACATGCAAGAGGCCTTGGCACACCCATTCTCTTTGCCTTTCTTCTCTTTTTCTCTCTCTGCTTGCAAATAAACAGATATATTTTTAAAAGACAGGAACAGTAGCATTTGGTGCTGTGCTGGTTCCTGATGAGTGTGAAGGTGACATGTCCCTTGGGTAAGTGACACGAAGGCTTCTGGATCTAGCCAAGTTTCAGGAAAGGGTGCACACACAGCAGAGGAAACACTCAGTATGTGATGTGCAACTGGAGAGAAATCGCTTGTGTCAACATTCGCTGTTTGTGCTCAGAGAACTTGGAATGTATAAGTTCTCCATAGTTGGTTGATTGCTACAAACTGGACTTAAAAACGTCCTCAATGTAAACATGCTAGATTAATAAATATTGAAATAAACATGTATGGGAGTGGGAAAGAAGACAAAAGTAGCTCCTGTGGATGCTTGTTCAAAATAAACCCATGTATTCACATACTACAGGTTGTCTTTATTTTTTTGTTGTAAAAATTTAAGAAAATAGTGTCACTCCCTTATGATTACTTAGAAAAGCAATTCTGTCTATTAA
The DNA here is from genome assembly GCA_004024765.1 of Zapus hudsonius. NCBI lineage: Eukaryota > Metazoa > Chordata > Mammalia > Rodentia > Dipodidae > Zapus > Zapus hudsonius. The sequence goes on along the minus strand of PVHP010026975.1, from coordinate 8,535 downwards.
TTCATACAAAATTAAAGTATAAAATCCCATAAAACTGATATGAAAGTGAAACTGTGAACTTGTGCTGTGCAGAGGTTTTTGTCCAATAAACTTGCAGGGATTTCTCATAGAGTGTTCACCGAGCAGACAGAAATAAAAAGGGAATAAGAAACATTGCATAACCTGTGCTAATTTCATCATCTCCTCAGATCTCTGCACAGTGGCCAGGATTCAGTTAGGAGGGTCTGCAAACAGGAAGGTCTAGGGTTTTCTTCTTCCTTAAGTTTCACTGAAGGGACAGCTCAGCACTACTCATTGGAAGAATTTCTATATTAGATTCTTTCTTCTGGTTAAAGTTTATTTTATTATTAAAGAAAATTATTTCCCTGTGCGCATTATTCTCCTAAATGTAGATAAGAGAATGGGAAAAATGAAAATCCAGGCTTTCCCTTCTTGGAAATGTATTGGTACATACTATCGATGAACTATCAAAATATAAAGTTTTTTTTTCATAAACAAGCCAGCTGAAAATCTTGGATTTCACATGATTAGTAGAGGAAATGAACACTGTGTCAGCAAAACCCGATGAATTTTGAAATCTGATTGTAAAGCAGGATAGAAACACCTCATGGAGATTCACGTGAGTTTAATATATGTTAGTACTAACACTAGAAAACTTCTAGCAGATAATATCGTAATAAAATATGTGAAATTTGACAGCAAAGCATTGTTTGAGAATGGAGAGAGGGAAGGAAGGAAAGAGACAGAGAGGAGAAAAATTTCAAATTATTAATTTATATATATGGATCTTTTATGTTTTATGCATCCTGAGGCAAAAAATAATATGCTTATACAAGATATTTAAAAACAACTTTTGGAGCCCCAGCTGGCACAGGCCTTTAACCCCAGCACTCATCATGCAGAGGTAGAAGGATCACTGTGAATTTGAGGCTACCCTGAGACTACATAGTGAATTCCAGGTCAGCCTGGGCTAGAATGCAGCCCTACCTTAAAAAACAAAAAACACCAACAATGACAAAAAAAAAAAAACTTTTGGGACATGAATAAGGAAAATATAGAAATTACCAGTGTCAATAATAAGAAAAAATACCTTATCCTAATAGGAAAATAATTTCAAGAGGCACCTTTAGAAAATAGATATAAACTGGTAGAAAAGAAACATATCAAATTTTGTCAGTTAATTCATTTGGAAAATTTAAAATAAAATTACAATTAACTAATATATCACACTTGTTGCAAACTTTATATGTATAATGAAAGACCAGATCAAATGTTCATAAAAATTTGGAGCAAATAATATTGTCACATGCCATGGAGGAGAAATGTAAAATTACATAATCTATTTATTTCTCAAGATCTGGTCATCTTCAGCCAAGAAACACAACAGCACAGATCTCAGAAATCCTCATGTGTAAACACTCCATCTTGTTTGAAAAGGTCAAGAACCTTAAAAAATCTATCCATCAAAACTTAATCCGATAAAATGTGGTGAATAGTCATGGGACTATTACTCACTGAGAGATGGAAACAACACAGAAAAACCTCATCTTCATGAGCCAAGATGCAACAGAAATCACTCATGGGGTTGGAGAATTCTAGTATTTTGTAGCTGTAAGAAATTGAAGGCTGAGACTTGGGACAGGCAGGAAGGATGGACTGCACTGAAGACAGAAGGACAGTGGATAGACATATTCATGAAGCTGAGTGAGGAAACTTACTGCTTTTATCCCAATTCAAGACTCATCAATTACTCGCTTTATCTTAAAATTAGTGGATTTCCATTTATATGTTCTCAAAGCTTAAAATCTCCTCATTAGGTTATGGAGTGTAGTTACATAAACACATACAACAATATCCTTCAAAATGACACCTTCAGTTTGTCTTGTTTTCCGTAACTTTGGATTGACATTTAAAATATGCATAGAACATGTTTAGAACCCCCTCTTCCATCAAAGCAGTCCCGGCACTATTTTAACGTCTTTTTGTTTTCCTCCATCATCATCCATGATGATATGTTGATGGTCCCAATGTTGAGCAGGTGATGACAGCTGCTGGGAGGTCGTGAAGGCAATGTTCCCAAGGGCTGCTCTCCACTCTTACATTCTCTCTGCCACCTCTTCCACAATGTTCCCTGACCCTTGACGGGCATCACAGAAATGACGTGTGCTGAGATGTGAACTCTCAGTTCTGATCAGCACTTTGATGACTTTTTCATATTTATTTATTTGGCCTTTCAAGGTAGGATCTCGCTCTGGCCCAGGCAGACCTGGAATTCACTATGTAGTCTCAGGCTGGCCTCGATCTTCTACCTAGGCCTCTTGAGTCCTGGGGTTAAAGGTGTGCACCACCATGACTACCTTTGATGACTTCTGTCTCTCCAGCAGTCACCACCATTGGTGAAAAAAAAGCTTTCCTGGTCAACAGTGAAGCAGTGTGACTACGTGAGCAGAAACCAAAGGGAGATTTACTGACTATACATATCCATTGTTCCAAACAGCACTAGTAGCTTTCAGGCAAAAGTCAATATCCTGTGCTAATGGCTCTTGACTTGTTTTTCAGTACCATGAATGAATTTCCTTTGGTGGGATGGATCTTAAGTCCAACAAGAGAGCAGTTAGTTACCCAGTGGCAATCATGCCCTATGCATCACCAGAGGCCTCATCCTGCCTGGCTGACCAGTTATATTATTATATATTTTTTCAAGGTATGGTCACACTCAAGCTGACCTGGAATTCATTCTGTAGTCTCAGGTTGGCCTCAAACTCACAGTGATTCTCCCCACCACGTACCTCTGACTCCCAAGTGCTAGGATTAAAGGCATGCACCATGACCAGCTCTTTTTAGGTTTGGAAAGTATATTCAACATATAAAGGGAAGTTTTACTATCATACACACACACATACATTCTGTATGCCACCCTCCATGTTGCTAAAGGAGATATAAAAGAACAAACTGTCCTTGAATCTCCTCAGTTGTATTATGCTTTCGTGCTTGCCTAAATAGCCAATTAATCACCATGACTTAATCTTATTAGTTCAAGGTCACAAGGAATAAAGAACAATGAAGAATGGGTATGGGTGCCCATCAGAGCCAACCAGGAAGCACTGAAAAAGAGGTAAGGTTCTCTGGGGAGTCGTGATCTGTCTCTTCATTAGTGTGTCCTCAGACTCACAGTATAAAGACTTTCCTCAACTCAGATTCTTTCCACGCACTTTTCTACTCTGAGCTTCTGAGGAGGACAGAAGAGACTCTCCATCATGTTCAAGATTCTGCTGCTCACTCTGTTCAATATGTCTCATACTGACAGGGTAACTGCATATGAATGTGTATATGTGTATGTGTGTGTGTGTGAGTGTCATACTTTATAGCATTTAAGGATAAGTTGGATTAATAACTACGTCAGGCACATGCTGCCATGTTTATATAACATTCTTCTTTTGAATATTTATATTTGTTTACATTCCATCTGCCCCTAATTCAACTAAGCAAAGATGTGTGTTTGCAGAGTGGTGGATGACACAGTGTGAGCTGCTGCCATATTTCTCATTTCCAAGCTTATCTGCTAACCTCCATCACCCCTACCATGATGTGATTCTAGGCACTGGGGAACAGAGGCCTGATCTGCTCTGCAAAATCAGACATGTGCATCATTCTACTTAGTTCAAGTACTTTGAGCACTGGGAGGAGAATTGCTCTGGGAACAGAAAATGTCCACTAATGTGTCTTTTCAGCTTTCAGGGGACTGGCAGGCTGCTGCTACTGCCGCTGATAACCCAGAAAAGGTAAGTGGAGGTGGACCTCTGAGACTCCTCCTGCCTCACCTGGAATGTAGCGAAGGATGTAAAGAGCTTCTGTCACTTTCAATGCCCAGTGAGCAAATTTGTCCTGAGTCTCATTCATCATAACCACTGATTTGTGACACATGGGCTGGTCTCAACTTTGTGGTGAAACTCCTTGCTCCTATTGACTTAGCACTAATGACAGATGCTAGTTCTGGCAGGTGCTGTAGTCTGAGCATTAGCAGGAGATGCCCAAGGGACACCACGAAGGGTTCTTAAGTGGTCTGTGGGCCTGAAAGCTCTGCTTAGGTTGTGTCATTCGTGGTGACCAGAGAAGGCTGTGAGGTGAGCATTTTGCATGCCAGCATCCACTGTCTACCAAGGATAACCACAGCCATACATTTCTGTACGATCTTTGAGTGGCTATTTAATGTCTACCATAAATAGGTTTTATGAAGCCATTTTTAAGAATCCCTTCATCATGTAGGGATGTGTGAAAAAATGCACATTCTGATATTTGAGTAGCCACATTCTTCCAATAGACTCATGCCTTCAGTAATAAATAAAATCATGTAGAAGGCATGGTGCATTTTGGGTGACAAGTGAGCCATATAAATATTTATATTCGTATCGATGCCCTTTTCTTGCCAGGAACATAGTAAAGATGACATGCAACCGTGACAAGTATCCAAAATAAAATGAAGGATGGTTCAGTTCTTTGTCAGGGGACTTGGGAAATGTTGAATATACAAAGGAATGATTGGATGTTTTCATTAAGTAGTTATAATCTGAATTAAGAGAATTTGAAGGTGCTGGTGCTTATAAAGTCTACTTCCCCAGCTCTACATCCTGGTACCCATGTAAGGCCAGATGCACAAAGTGGCACATGCACCTGAAGTTTGTTTGCAGTGGCAGGATGCCCTGGCATGCCCATTCTCATTCTCTCTCTTTCTCTTTGCAAATATATAAAAACATAAATAAGCTGGGCGCGGTGGTGCACCCCTTTAATCCCAGCACTCAGAGGTAGGAGGATTGCCATGAGTTCGAGGCTACCTTGAGACCACATAGTGAATTCCAGGTCAGCCTGGAGGTAGCAAGACCCTACCTCAAAAAATAAATGAATAAATAAATAAATACTTTTAAATAGGAGAAGTTAGCTGGGTGTGGTGAAACAAACCTTTAATCCTAGCACTTGGGGGGGGGCAGAGGTAGGAGGATTACTGTGAGTTCCAATCCTTGGACTTCATAGTGAGTTCTAGGTCAGCCTGGGTTAGAGCAAGGCCCTACTTTCAAAACAAAAAATAGAAAGAAGTTGAAAACTTAGCAATAAGGCATTTTGACCCAATATTATTATCAGTTGGTATTGATCATGGAGGCATAAGTAGGTTTAGTAGCACACTGAACCAAGTAAGACTTGCCTGTTTTACGTAAAAGCAATGGAGAATCAGAACTCACAGCGATGTGAGGTTTTGTCCTTCAAAACCCTCTGAGTCAGGGCTGGGAAGTGGTTCGATGTCTCTAGCACTTGCCTCACATACCCGTCAGATACCTATGAAGAATTTGGGTGCAGAGGGAAAAATTGCTGAGGTTATTAATTCCTGCCCGGCACGGGAGGAATTTCCTGTGGACATCACTGAGATTGTTTATATCTTAGCCCCTCAGACACATAGTGTTCTTCCGGCTGAACTGAATGATGGCAAGTAAGCAATGCTTGTTTTCTCTCCAGCTTGAATGTGGACTGTCAGAAGATCGTCATGGTAAACAAGCACACCAGAGACTGTGTCTTACCGGGTACAACGTAATGGTATGACCACACCATGGGGTGTGTCCACATTCTGCACAGATTGTAGGAGAATTTTGGCCCATTATCAATACAGCTTGGAAAGAGATATCCATCCTTCCAAGCATTCAACTCTTCATACAGTCAAGATCAATTCTGTTGTGTTGCTGAAGATTCACAGATGTAATGTCAGCATTAATTATGCATGACAATGATTGAATGAATGCATTTAGAATGGTTCTTAGGCATTGAGATCTATTTTTTTTTTTTTTTGGTTTTTCGAGGTACAGTCTCACTCTAGCCCAGGCTGACCTGGAATTCACTATGTAGTCTCAGGGTGGCCTTGAACTCATGGCGATCCTCCTACCTCTGCCTTCCAAGTGCTGGGATGAAAGGCGTGCACCACCACGCCTGGCTGAGATCTATTTAACAGATTTTTTAATTTGATTTTTTTTTGAGGTAGGGTCTTGCTCTATCCCAGGCTGACCTGGAATTCACTATGCAGTCTCAGGGTGGCTTCAAAATCACAGTCATGCTCTTATTTGTGCCTCTCAAGTGCTGGGATTAAAGGTGTCCTCCATCACATTCAGTGGGATTTTTACTTTTGATGCTGTGTCAGGCATTCACATTGTTACAATGCTTGCCTTGTTCTCCTGCGTAATCCCCACTGTTCTCAAACCTGATGAGAAGCTTCCTGGCTTGGTTTGCCAAGTGCTGAGATCTAGGCATGAACCGTCTTTCTTTGTTTAAGAAATTTAAATTGTAAACTTTTACTAAAGCTTCCTTTCCTCTCATTTTTCTCTATTGAATGAATAATTTGAAAATTCATTGATTTAATGAATTACCTGTAAAAGCAGGCCTGATTAGCTAAAATTCCATGGATGAAAATATTTAAAATAAGAGCAAAAATGTTCAACTAAACTTTATATAATTTGAACTTTAGAGAAAACCAGTAGAAGTAAGCACATATTTCTATGTCTAAATCTTAATAAAAATGTGAATAAATTTCAGACATTTGTCCTTTAAAAGAAAAAGTCCAAATTTAAGAATGTGTTACTGTAATCTTACCCTGATAAGTTCATTATTTTATTTTCATGTGAGCATTCAGTCAATGGATAAAATTGCACTCCCAGTATAAAACCCATGTCTGGAAATCCCTAAGCACTTCACCATTGCCTCTTTGCTGTGTCCTGCAGTAGAGTGGTCAATTTTTTTTTTTTTATTTATTTTTGAATGGTTTTTTTTTTTAATATATATTTATTGTCCATTTTGACCATAAAATTTATTGAGATATATTCCAGCATATGTTTAAACATCCTCATTATATTATATTATTATATTATACATTATATTAAATTATTATATTATACATAACATTATATTGTCAGAGCTTTATAAAACCTAGTGCGAGTATTCCTGAAAAATTAATAATTGTCATTGAGGAGCTGATTTGACAGGGTGAGAGCATGAGAGACTCTGACCTAACATCTTTCTGCATTTCAGAATAGATGCTGCCATAAAGAAATTAGATTTAAGAAATAACAAAGTTCCTCCTGAGAACTGTTGCTGAAGTTTCAAAGATGTAATGTTAGTATTAATTGTGCATAAAATGATTGAGTGAATATGTATTTCAAAGGGCTCTTAGGCATTGAGATCTATTTAACAGATTTTGTTTTATTTTATTTCAGTTTGGAGAACTTCAGGGTTTGTGGACTGTGCCAACAGCACATGTGGGAGACAAAGCCTTTCCTCAGCAGCTGTTCTCATGCTGAGAGTAACTTATATGATAAAGTAACTTATTAAAGTTGGGGTCCACCCTCCTGTTTGACAAACAGGTTGTGTCAAAGTCCATGGGAAAAAATTGCTAACACTGAGTTCTGAAATATTCCCTTCTGGATTGTAGATGAGGGTGGCAATCATTTTGAAGCTGTGAAGCATGTACGAGACCTCATAGCATTTTCTAGAGAAAACTTCAATGACTTGGGCAAGCCCACCAACCTGATCTTCGTACTTGGTGAGTGAGTTGTGCTTTCTGCAGAGAGAAACATGGGGTACTGTAAGATCAGTGGTCTCCATCAGGAAGAGGTGTAAGTGCTGCTTTGCTTGGGATGGAGCGGGGTGATGGGTGGTGAAGGTGACTGTTGATAAAATAACTGGAGGGGTGAGGAAGTGGGCAGGGAGCCACTGAGGGTTCATATCAGGAGACTTTCAAACCTATCACCCATTGATTCTGAAGATCCTGAGAGCATCTATGATGGAGACTATGGCAATGACCTGGTAGTACTCACTGACCTAAGGTTCCAAAATTAAAACTTTGAATTTATAGTGTAGACCATATCTAGTCATCATCCAAGGTCTTTGTTTAATATTTTTTCTTTAAATATTTGAAAAGCTGAGTTTTGGCTGGGTGAAGGAGTTTAGGCAAGATTTCTGGAAAGTCAATGCCAGTCTGGGCTACAGAGAAATGGCATCATGTTAAAAAATAAAATGAATAAAAAATTGAAGCAGATATTTAGGGTCCAACAACACGACCTGTTGCCGTGTAAAAATACTAAATTTCTAGGCTGGAGTGATTGCTCAGTGGTTTAGGGGCTTGCCTGCAAAGCCTGATGATCCCATAGTTAGATTCCCCAGTGCCTACATAAAGCCAGATACACAAAGTGGCAAATGCACCTGAAATTTGTTTGCAGTGGCTGAAGGCCCTGGGGTACCCATTCTTCTCTCTCTCTCTTTCTCTTCTCTCTCTCTCCTCTCTCTCTCTAATAAATTAAAAATTACTAAATCAGATTTAGCTCTTAAATAGTGCCATTGACATTAAATCTCTTGTCCTACACTCACAAGGGTTTGTTTCACTCTTTTGAGAGGCATTTGTTTGTTCCACAGGTGATGGATAGTTCCACATTGACTTGGCCATTTATTGTCTTATTTTTTTTTCAATTTCACCTCCTGAGATAATAAAGTTCTGGTTATTTCCAT
>PVHP010026974.1:0-24277 GCA_004024765.1 Zapus hudsonius | reverse complement strand
AAAAAAAAAAAACCTCGATTGACAACCTTCACACATACGCACAATGCCTTGTTTATCAAACCTGCTACCACCCTGTCTTCCTCCTCACACCCCCACCGAGCCCCTTGAATTAGTTCCCCTTCTACTTTGATGTCATCTCTTTTTTTAAATTGCTCTCTTAGGTCTTGTGTAGGCAGTGTCAGCTGCTGTGAGGTCACAAATGCCATGGCCACTTTGTGTCTGGATGACAGTGTTGTAAGCACTCCTCCTCCCTTCCTCTGGCTCTTCCAGTCTCTCTGCCACCTCTTCTGTCATGATCCCTGAGCCTTGGAGGATGTGAGAGAGACGTCTCAGGGCTGAATTGTTATCTTTTAAGTCAAAGTCTGCCTATGTAGCCCAGGCTGGCCTTGAACTCAGTGAAATCCTCCTATCTGTTACAGGTATGTATTGCCTTGCCCGGGAAGAGCTGTCATTTTAAGTAACTATAATATTATACCATAATAAATGTGATTTGTTTCACCATTGTCCAATTGTTGTAATTTTAGGTCATATTTTTCTCTTGCAAATAGTGTAATTTTGTATAAATCTTTGTCCATTATTTACATTGTTTCTTTATGGTAACTTTAGGAATAAGATTTCTGAGTCACCAAGTGTATATGTTCATATGTATACACACCACAAAGGTTATGTTTATTCTTGTGTGTGTGTGTGTGTGATCTGCATTCAGTTCTTCGTGTGGTTGCACATGTGTGTGCAGGTGTATGTGCACATGGGTCATGTGAACGTGGAGGCCAGAAGTAGCCATTGAATGTCTCCCTGGATCCCTCTCCACCTTATTTATTGAGAGAGGGTCTCTGGCTGAGCTCAGAACTCACTGATTTGGCTAGTCTAGCTGGGCAAGTGAGCTCCAGGGATTCCATATCTGCATCCCCAGCTCTGGGATTGCATTTTCCATGGGTGCTGGGGCTCCAAACTCAGATCCTCGTGCTTGCATGGCGAACACTTTCTTCCCAGAGCCAGCAAGCAAGCAATGTTCATTCTTTACAGAATGTAGCAAAACAGACCAGTGCAAAGAGAAGAAAATTACTCCCGTTCCTCTCACGGAAACATTTTTGTGTGTTTACTTCCCATGGTTTTCTATGTATGATTTTTTTTCCTGCTGCCACGGCTCCCTTTTCATTGAGTAGAACATCATGGCTATGTTCTTATTAGTTGGTTTTCTTGGGAAAGTACCATTTCATTTTGTACGGATCACTTCCTATTGCTGAATGTTTGGGTCACGGCTTATTTTGTTCTTTCAAAGGAGGATATACAACTGATCAGGGATGGGGAGGGGGGGAATTGGGGAAGTCGGGATAACAACGCATGGTTTGCCCACTAAATAATGTAACTCATTATGGACAATAAATATTAAATTAAAAAAAAAAAGAACATTATTTTACACAAATCTCTGCATAAGCTTGGTTCGTATCCCTGGAACCAATTCTTGGAAGTAGAACGACTGATCCAAAGAGATTCAGCAGCACCAACCCTCTCGATTATATAGGACTTTAAAAACACAAAGCATAAATGAATGAGTTGAGCAAAATGTAACCGCCCAGCACTGGAAATTCTAACAAATATCATCTGAGCTCTGTCAGTTTACAGAGGTAGGGTAATAGAGGAGTTGTGTAGGCAGGTAGAAGGTGTTTGATTATTTTTGTGTGTTTAGGAGATGTTATTCACCTCCCTGCAGTTTGTTAATGATCGATTTCAACAGTGCTAACAATCCATAATGTTCTTTAAGCAACATATACTGAAAAGTAGCGAGTGCTCTCATTCCTGCCTCCTACTAGGCATGGTGACGTGTTCTCTAGATTACAAGTGTATATGGGTTGACAGATGCTGGACTTGTCTCTCTTCCTCTGTTCATGACAATGGACCATCACGTGACCTTGAGCAGACCAATGAAATCCCTTTAGCCTAGAGATTCGTGAAGTCTGACAAGATGTAAGTTTTTGGATCCATTTTGGTTTCTCTGGGATTGCCAGTCAGCTTCGTGGAAGGTTCCTAGTTGAAAACCATTGCCCTCTGAAAGTTAGGATTGAGGTGGGGCACTTGGATGTCTAAAAATAGTGGCCATCTTGCACCCAGCACCGAAGGACCTTCCACCCAACAACTTTACAAGGCTTCTGATACGAGGAGCCTAGGCCAGTACCGCGTGCTCCTGCTAGTTTAATTTGGGTATTACACACACCTTTAAAAATGTTTGTGCTTTTTCATGGTTTCTGCCTATGGCACATGTAACTGGTTTTCTATTTATATAGGAGTCTGGTTTTGTAAGGAAATGCATTTTAAACAAGTGAGTAAAGGGCGTCACATGTGTGTGATATATAACAGAAATGATGAAGGTAGTATCATGAGGCTGGAAACGTCACAGGAGACAGGGCCGGTGTTGGCTATGAAGGAATTTGTTTTCTTCAAAAGCTGAATATCCTCTCGGGTCAAAGCTTTCATAATGATAGCTAATTCTCAATTATGGTTTCTGCATTTCTTTGGTCACTTGCTCCCTGAAATATGGCATTTCGTGAGTGCGGATGCTTCCTGGTTGTTTTCCTTGGCGTGTTCGTGCTGGCGAGTTCCATGCCAAACGACTTCTTAATAACGTTCTATGTACACACTCTTACACCATTTAACAGAGTGTTAAGGTAGGAAGACAGATGCCCCTGGGGTTCCCTGCAACTTCCAGGAGACATGACAGCAGGGAGGTTCTTGGGATGTCCATGTCCTCCTTGTCAGTTTCCTTCTGTGCTGAAGGGATGGCTCGTGAGGTTCCTACCCTTCTGTCTAAATTGTTCTTTTCTCCTTTCGCAAGGGAGACCCACTGCCCATCCGCTTTCCTTTTAACATTTTGTTGCCAGCTTCCATATATGTACATAATTATTTTGATCACAATCTCTTCCCGCTACGTTCTTCCCCTTCCAACTATGTCCATCCTCTTGTTCCTGACATTCAGGGGTGCATCATTTAAAACCGTATTGTCCAGGGAGCCCCGTGTTTCCCACTCATTCAAAGAAAGAACTAACCTAATAAAATTAACCTTTGTATTATAATTATTTGCAATACATTCATGGATCAGTTAGGAACTAATACCTACATTGAGCCAACCCAGAATTATTTTTATATATAAAACCATAAAGTCATAGGACATTTTTAACATGACCTTTTTATTGAAAAAAAGTATGAAAAACTAATGCCTAAAAGTTTGCAAATATAAAAACACATTACATTAGGAAACTGTTCAGTCAGGCATGGTGGTGCGTGCCAGTAATTCCAGCAGCAGGAGGACCATGAATTTGAGCTCAGCTTGGGGTGTACGGTGAATTCCAGACTACCCTGGAATGGGCCACATATGGGACACCAACACCAACAAATAAGAATCAATTCCATGGACTAGTAGAATAGAAATAGTTTCAAGGTGTATAGGATTTGACTTAGTTTATTAGTGTTTTAGTAGGCACTGGTTGATACTAAATTGCTATGGCTTTTATAATCCACTGAGTACTGTGTGTGTGTGTGTGTGTGTGTGTGTGTGTGTGTGTGTGTGTGTATTCGAGTGCGCATAGACGGTTTGAAGCAGGGTCTCACTCTGTAGCTCAGACTGGCTATGACTCATTACATAGTTTAGGCTGACCTTGAACTCCCCAGTGCCGTGATTGCAGGCATGTGCCCACTATGCCTGGCTTTCCATTGCGTACATTTAAGAAAGCAAGATACATGTTTTGGGTTAAAGTACTGATATTTATATGCTGTTCCTTAATATCAGATTTTGTGGCACAGGAAGATACCTTTTATGTTTTCTTGACTTCTTTTCCAGTTTTAAAACATAGATTGTCTTTCTTTTTTTTCTTCTGTACATTATCTTTCAACCTTGACTTACATGGTCCTCTTCCTAAGGATACGTTTTTTTCCAGGGCAAAAGGTCCATACTTTTGGTTTCAGTCCCTTTTGCACTTAAAAAAGTGACTGAGGAGTTTTTATTTATGGGCATTATATATTTATATTTATTGTTTTGAAAATTCAAATAGATTGATTTTTACTCAGCAATTCATTTAGAATAGCAATGAAACCATTATATGCCAATATAAATAAAAAATTTTAATAAAATAGATATATTTTCCAATACAGAAAGGCATTTTTTTTTTGTGTTTTAAAATCTCTTACTTGTTGGGTTTAATGGAAGATGGTGAGATTCTTAGGCACACTTCCCATGAGTCGGTCTGATGTCATTGTGTGCAGTGTCTGTGTGTGTTGTTTGAAGTAAAGAAGACAATCTGGTTGTGCAGATTGTGGAGTTAAGAAAGGCGGAAAGTGTTTCACAGCCCTTTCAGATTATTATTATTGTTTTGGTATATCACCCAAAATTGACGAGTGGCCAGTCATTGTATTTCTCTGCCTTTCCCTTCTCTTCCCTTTCTGTTTCTAACAAGGTCTCATGTAGTCCATGCTGGCGTCCAACTCACTATGTAGCTGAAGATGACTTTGAACTCTAGACCCTCACTCTCTCAACTTCCCACATGTGGGGATTATAGACACATGCCACCATCCCCAGAAACACGTGGCAATTTGTTAAATGCTATGTGGCATCTCTCTGGACTCTTACACTGGGCTTCATTGGTCTAGCTTGCATTGTGTCTTTTTTCCTCCCAGGCTCTGTTTTCAGAGCACACGGGATCATTGGAACATGTCCATTGACTGAGTTATGCAGATCTTTTTACTGGGGCACATTTCATTACATAATATTAAAAAGAAATCATACTTGTTACTTTCTTCACTGGTCTCATCAGAAAGCCTGCAAGGAAGCTCTCAAGCGAATAAAGCCTGACAGAAAATTTCTAACATTTGAATTTTCTCTTGAAAGCTCTGTTTTTATCACTGGTGACAAATAACATCATTTTCCCTTGAAGTGACAGGTTTGCTTTGCTCATTGTTGAGAAATTATCTGTGATGGAGTCACTCTTCTTGGTTGGCCAGTTAGTCTTTTTAGTAAAAACAGTTCTGGAGAGGAAGTGGCTAGTTGAGCTGGCAACTCAGGCACACAAGTGCTAGTCTCAGCAATAAGCAGCAGAAATGCTTTATCTGTACTTTCCATTTCACCATTCCAAATATGCACCTAAGAGTCCTTTTTAAAAAAATAATTTTATTTGAGATAGAGAGAGACAGAGAGAAAGAGGCAGGCAGAAAGAGGGAGAGAGAATATGGCCACACTAGGACCTTCTGCCATTACAAACAAACTCCAGACACATGTGCCACTTTGTGCATCTGGCTTTACGTGGGTATTGGGGATCTGAACCCTGACCATAGGCTTTGCAAACAAGTGCCTTTAACTGCTGAGCCATCTCTCCAGCCTCAAGTGTCTTTTTTTTTTTTTTTTGAGGTAAGGTCTTGCTTTAGCCCAGACTGACCTGAATTCACTATGTAGTCTCAGGCTGGTCTTGAGCTCATGGTCGATCCTACCTCTGCCTCCAACGTGCTGGGATTAAAGGTGTGCTCCACCATACCTGGCAAGAATCAGTTTTTGATGAAAGTGATTTTGCACTGTTTTATTAAAGACATTCGAGTTTGTTGTTGCTGTTGATTTCATTGTGTGAGGTAGTGAGTGATACGGTGATGACAAGTGCAGATTTTCAGCCACTGTGTTAATTCTTAGGAAGGTGCCAGAAGTTTCACTCCCTGTTACTTTTTATATCATTGGTGTCGGTGCCAACACAGTGAAAAGGGCAAATGACATCTGAATATGACTGAAATATAGTGACTCTCTTTGTGCTCCCTCCTTGGAAAGATCTTGGGGTTTAAGCTTTGGTTATTTATTTATTTATTTGAATGTGTGTGTGCCTGTGTGTGTGTGTGTGTGTGTGAGAGAGAGAGAGAGAGAGAGAGAGAGAGAGAGAGAGAGAGAGAGAGAGAGAGAGAGAGAGAGAGAGAATAGGCACACCAGGGCCTCCAGCCACTGCAAATGAACTCCAGACACATGTGCTACCTTGTGCATCTGGCTTTTTGTGGGTACTGGGGAATTGAACTCATATCCTTCTGTTCTACAGGCAAGAGCCTTAACTACTCACTGAGTCATCTCTCCAGCTCCTTAAGCTTTGATTGTTAAAAAATTATTTTTTTATTTACAAGCATCAAGACAGAGAGAGAGACAGACAGACAGACAGAGAGACAGACAGACAGACAGACAGACAGACAGACAGACAGACAGACAGACAGACAGAAAGAGAATGAGTGCACCAGGGCCTCCAGCTGCCACAAATGAACTCCAGATGCATACTGCACTTTGCGCATCTGGCTTTACATGGATATTAGGGAATCAAACCCAGGTCACTAGGCTTTGCAGGCAAGTGCCTTAAGTGATGAGCCGTCTCTCCAGTCCTGGGATTTAAGCTTTGAGAACAACTTCTCTAACCCGAGTAGAGAATGTCTGTGAGACAAGAGGGTTCCATGGTATAATGTTAGCACTCTGGACTCTGAATCCCGAGAAGGTCTGTGAGAGGAAGTCGAACAGAAGCTCGTGAGGCAGGTGCATCTCCAGGAACATAGCCCTGTTTGCTCCAGTTGTCAGCATCCGTGCCGGTCGACTGAATCTATAGCTGGTGTGTGTGTGTGTGTGTGGGGGGGGGGGTTCCTTTCTGTAACTTGTGAAAGAAAGGTAATAAGCTGATGCCTCACTTTGGGGAACAAGGTAGGTTGGCTTGGAAATGAGCTGCAGAAGTGCTAAAACCCTTCAGCCCAGGGTATGAACTCGTCTGCGAGGATATCCTGGGAGACTTGGGAGTTTCCACACAGGGGTGTGTCTGGAAGCCATGTCGTAGAGACAAGTATGCCAAGGCTGTGAGACCAGCTAAAGGCTCAAGATTTGTGTCTCTGAGGTGAATAATGAAGGGATGGTTGAAATGGCAGCTGTAGGTCTGAGCTGGAGGGAGGGAGGGAGGGAGGAAGGGAGAGAGGGAGAGAGGGAGGGAGGCTGGCCCTGGGACATTTGGGTAGTGTCAATGGAGGAGGGTAGGGTGGCATCTGGAAGACTGAGGGGCCTGTCTTCTTTCACAAAGGCGTTGATGACACGGTGGATCAATACAGATCTTGAAAGCATCCGTGACTCTTGTCTTTTCTCACTGCCCCCAGAGAAACTTGGGGGGGGGGCGGATTCTAACAT
Organism: Zapus hudsonius; assembly: GCA_004024765.1. Lineage (NCBI taxonomy): Eukaryota > Metazoa > Chordata > Mammalia > Rodentia > Dipodidae > Zapus > Zapus hudsonius. The sequence goes on along the minus strand of PVHP010026974.1, from coordinate 17,106 downwards.
TCGAGAAGCTTCATCTGTTCTCTGAATCCAGTCTTATCAGTATCCATTAGTGCTAACTAATTGGAATTTGGAACTCCTGGCTTGCAGGATGGGTGTGTGTTGGAGAGATGTTTATGGAAGATGGTGTTTATCCCAAGGATTTCCTTTCCTTTTAAGTTTCAAGGCTAGATGCTTAAGCCTCCAAAGGAAGGAGGCTTAGCACTTGTAAGCCCATTGGGATTAGAGGGACAGGGGAAGGGAGCTGAATGTCCATAGCCGGGTCCATGGAAGAGTTGGGTGAACCCATTGGGATGAGAGCGACAGAGGAAGGGCAGGACAGGGGAGCTGGATGTCCATAGCCGGGTCCATGGAGGTGTCCAGTGAGATGAGAGGTGCAGTGTGGAGCTGGAGACTTCTTCCCTTCCAGACCTCTTCCTTCGCTCCCCTCCCTGCCCTCCAGGCCTTTGTGTCTGTACCAGCCATAGGCTACTCCGAACAGTCATCTTAACAACACAACGACGATGAACTGACAGGAGCCGAGTATTTGAAAGGCTGTATTTTCTTCCCTTCACGTATCGTTAGGGGCCAAAGTGCAGGGCGTATTGTTCATGCCACATACTCAGTTCGCTCTCAGCAGAGCAGGATGCTGGAGAGGTCTGCTCATTGTTACAGACCAGCCCCTCCTAGGAAGGAATAAACACACAGGCCAATCCATTGTTAGTCCCTAGGAAAAATAAAAAAAAAAATCCAGGCTTTGGGAAACTGGGAGTCAGGAGGGGTCTGGTGTCTTGGGGTACTGGTCCCCGGAATGGGCCCAGAGACGAAGGTTGGACCAGGAGGCCTCTGGCTGTAGGGATTTTCTCGAAGGACCATTCCAGCTGGCCCCATCTGTGCCCTGGGAACTCAGAGGCTCTGGGAGGGAATCGTCACAGCTATTTCTCCAAAGAACTGAGCCTGGGATTTGTGAACATAGCCCCAGAGTGGAGCATATCTGCTCCTCTTCCATGCTATGGTTGTCTGCTTTCCAGGTCCTCTCTAAACGCTCCTTCACCATTAGCCATTTAGAGTTTACAGGATGTTCTCACATACCTGTATTAGATTCTCCCCGAAGCCCTAGATCAGAAGTAGCAACAATCCAAATGTGTAGAGGAGGAGAGGAGGGGATCGGGCTCCTGGACATCTTCAATGTGATCTCATCAACACTTCTTTATTCCATTCAAGGAGCCACTAAGTCTCCAGGAAGTTCAAATGACCCCACTAAGGTCACAGACATCAGAAAGAGTAGGGTCAAGGTAAAAGCCAGACCTCTCAGACTCGAGGCTCACCTGTGGGATGGTGACTTTGCACAGCAGGTTTGGGGTTGGTTCTCTGTGGCTCTTTGCGACTGAAGAGGGCGGAGGCTTATTGTGAGGCTTGGTGCCTAGGGCCTTGGGGAGCTGGCAGGGCTATTTCTCCCAGGCCCTCTGCCCTCCCTCCTACCCCAGCTCTCTTTCCCTCTGCTCCTCCCCAGCAAAGAGGAGCACAGGGTGTCAGGGATGCCAAGGTCTCAGCTTGCAAAGCTGGTAATTAGCCCTTTGTGTCCATTTAACTCCCTTTCATCTACCCCACCTGCTGGTATATGCTTTCCCTATTAGCATCTATCCTTGCTGAGTCCTTCGCCCTCCTGGAGGCCAGCTTGGCTTGTTTGTCAGAGATGATGGCTGAGTGATTGATACACCTCCAGGGGAGGGCCACTCGGACCAGAATGGTTCAGATTTTCCACACAGGGTGCCAGGCATCTCTCTCCTGTCCCCACCCCAGAGGCAGCCAGGTTTAGGTCACCTAGCTTAGAGGAAGACAGCTGATAACTAAGCCTCCAAAACTGAGACCTTTGAAAGCTTGGTGTTGGCTTTCAGTTCCTGTCCATGTGTGAAATGGGAGCTGGCCCGTGGGCCACTTTCAGGCCCAAGCAGAAAGGCTGCTAATGGCCTCCAGAAGTCTGTCGCCAGCCCCACCGTTCTCTGCTCTGACCTCACCTGTGTTGGTCAGCCAATCCAATATCACCAGTCTCCTGGACAGACCTGTTTTCATCGTCTTCTGGTTTAGTCGTGTAGTCAGTACAGTAGCTGCGAGCCATGGGTAGCTATTGAAATTTTTATTAAATTTATGTTTATAGTTACTTGAAATGCACGCAAATTTATATTGATAAAACTTAACATTTTAGGGCTGGAGAGATGGCTCAGCGGTTAAGGCACTTGCCTCCGGTGCCTGGGGACCCGGGTTCAATTCCCCAGGACCCACATAAGCCAGACCCACAAGGTGGTGGCCCTGGTGCTCTTCCCCTCTCTGTATTTCTCTCTGTGTATTTCTCTGCTTAAAAATGAATAAATAAAATATTTTTTTAAAAAACTTAACATTTTAGTTGCCTTTCTCTTTTTTGGCATGTGTATGTGTGGGTGGTGTGCATGCATATGTATGTGTGTTCATATGGCTGTGTACACATGTGTACACGCACGAATGGAGGCCAGAGATTGACATCAGGTGACTTCCTCAGTTGCTCTCCACCTTAATTTTTAAAAAATATTTTATTTATTTATTTTCAAGAAGAGAGAGAGAGAGAGAGAAAGAAAGTGCACCAGGGCCACCACCTTGTGGGTCTGGCTTATGTGGGTCCTGGGGAATTGAACCCGGGGCCTTAGGCACTGGAGGCAAGTGCCTTAACCGCTGAGCCATCTCTCCAGCCCTCCACCTTAATTTTTGAGACAGGAAGGATCTCTTATTGAACCCAGAACTCACCACCTGAGGAGAGCACTTCCCCATCACACCCAGCTTTTACATGGGTGCTGAGGATTCAAACTCAGGTCCTCGTGTTTGTGTGGCGAGTACTTTACCCACTGAGCCATCTCCCCAGCCTCTCTAGCTGCTTCAAGTGAGCAAGAGTCACAACTCTGTTCTGGGGGATGCAGAGAACAGTTTCATTACTTTTCAATTACAATAGGGCAGTTAGGCAATGCTGGCTCCAGTAGCCAGAAACTTCTGTGTGTTGGTATCTAGCCATCACATAGACCATTTCCTAGGTCATCCTAAAGCTCCCTTGACCGTCAAGTTCCCTAAATGTCAGGAGCTGTGTGATTGGGAGGACACCTGGCAAAGGTGCCTCTACAGAAATATTCCTTGTGAAGTTACCACCCCTAAGGCTGAATGGCTGCTGAGGCTTTATGGCGGAGCACGCAGGACCCTGTCTGGTTTTGGTGTGTGTGATCGATGAGACTTTCTATTTGTGAAGGAGGTAACGAGGGTCCCAAGAGTTCCATCCAAGCCTGATGTGACAACTGGATGTGGACAGCAGTCACGTTACCCTTCAATAGATAGGACAGAGGCCCCAGACCTGCAGAGATAGAGATACACTACCCCACCTGTGACAAGGGGAGAAGCGCCACTTGGAGCCTTATCTTTCCCTCTGACCCTTCTAGAGAAAACCTTGCTGGAGGAGGATTTTGTGGTTGTTTGGGGTCCCCCCCCCATCTTTCTGCAATCCAGAGAGAAGAAGAGGAAAATTGGCTCAGGAGGCTTCATCAGAAGCAGTGTCTTCATCTCCTGCTAATTCCTGCAGGCGAACAGCATGCTGGGCCAGACTGAACCTCACCTGTCATGTGCTCGGCAAGGCTAACTTGAGTTCTTTTATTTTTTTTAATTTTCCACTGCCTTCCCCACCCCATCAAATTGCAGTTACAACCTCCCCTTTTTTTTCCCTGCTGCCTAGATGATGAAAAAGCATGACTTTAGTGGAAAAATGTTGACCTCCCCGGGGTCAGCCGCCTAAGCAGCTGTCTGAGATAAGACTTCTGGCAGCATTTTGCAAGGCTTTCTGACTTTTTGTGAAGAAACCATGGGGCTGTTTGGTGTTGGGTGGAATTTTTTTTTTAAATTTTTGGAGAAAGCTATACTTTTGAGAGGCACAAATTGGTATAATCTGATAATAAAATAAAATCTCTGATGGAAGGGCTATAGTAATGACTATAAGGATTTTTTTTAAGTATAATTAATTAAAAAAATAACAGTTCCTTCTTTGGGCAGTCCAGGGAACAAAGTTCTTGGCAAAGGAACAGTACCAGAAGTTCAACACTCAGACTTCCCCAAAGACTTAATTGTGGAGCTATTTCAACGAAAGGCATTGTTTGAGATCATTGTAATTGCCGTGTTAGTGACATGCTTCTTGCTTGGAGATTGGATATTCACTATGGACCAGCCAAAGTTCATGCTGGGATCTGGGTTTTGCTTATGCCCTCAAAGTGTTGTATCCCCTCTCTATTTGTTAAGAATGAGCCAGACAAGGATCCTCCATTCCTCTAGGGAGAAACTGAGGTGGGAGCCTGAGAGGACTTGACAGGGGTCACAGATCAGATAGATGTCAAGGACGCAGTAAGGGTCTGGGTTCAGTGAGTTGACCCAGTTTTCTCAAATGAATGCTTCACGGAAGCCTCACAAAAATGTGGGTCCCAACACAGCCACTTCTAGACATGTGGCCTTGAGTGGGGCATATACCGTCTATGTGCCTCAGTTTCCTCCCCTGTAACATCGGGGTTGTTCCACTACATGCTTCATCGTCACTGTAGAGAGAGGTACTCTGCCCAGCAATGACCTTATTCATCATTGGATATTATTTCAACCTTTTCCCCTCATTTTAGGACATCCCTGTTCACAGCTGTTACAGTCAGCTTTCTAGTTGCTGCGCAGAAAGAACCCAAGCAAAAGCGGCTTATGGAGGAATGGGTTTATTTCCCTTACGGACTCGAGGGGAGACTCCATCCTGGCAGGGAAAACGATGGCATGAGCAGAGGGGTGGACATCACCTCTGCCACAGCACTGCAAACAGCGGCAGGAAGGTGTGCCAAACTCTGGCAAGGGGAAGCTGGCTTATAACCCCGTAAGCCCGCCCCCAACAATACAGCTCTAGCGAGGTTGTAAAACCCAAACTGCCATCAGCTGAGGATCCATCAATCAGAACACAGTCATTTGTTTGTGGGGGACGACAGCAGCCTACAGCGCGGTCAGGTGCCCTTCTCTCTTCTGCTGGTCCCTCAGGTTGTCACATGTCCAGTCATAGCACAGGGAGACTCAGCCCTAGATGTCTGGGGACAGAGGTTGGAGCCCGGGCTAGGCTAGGTGGCAGTCTCTTATACCTGACAGATCATTCTTGGGTCCTGAAGCTCACCTTTTGGGCCCTGCTGGGCAGTGAAGACCCAGGGCCCTGCTCATCCTGGTCAGTTTTCCGTCTATGAAATGGGAAATGTTGAGCCAGCCCAGCCGAATCCTGGTCATTTTTCATAAAAGCAGATGGAGGTTGCAATCCTAGTTCTGCCTTACGACCCAGAGTCTCAGGGTTTTGCTCTTCCAAGATGGAGGTGATGCCTCGGTGAGGTGACCTCTGAAAGAGCTTTGTAAACTGTAATGTGCTTTCCACTCACCGGGGCATCTCTGACTGACTCCCAGAGCCTGTGCTGGGAAGGTGTCTCGTTTCCCCATGCCTCGAAGGAGCTTAGCTTCTCAGGAGAAGTGAGCCAAGGGCCCCCAGCCCAGCTGACCCACTTCCCACCTGTCACTCTGTGTGCACCAGGCAGCCCACGGGGGAAAAGTTCAGAGTGGGCCACGCAGCTGGAGAAAGTATAGGGTGGTGGTGAGTTTCTCTGAGCCTGCCTTGACTTTCCCCAGGCCCAGGCCCGCCCTGGGTGGCTTTCCTCTGGCTGCTGTTACAGTGGTTTTTATGAGTCCTTTTAAGTCGTTAATGATGCATGGTCCAGCAGCTGGCTTAAGGCTTAATCCCCAGCAATAGGCCTTTATTGGATAAATGGTTAATAATCACCGGTCTGCGGGGGTGGGAATGCTTGGTGAAGCCTGAGGCTCCCCGAAGTGTCACATGGCTTGTGGCGTGGTCAGAGAGTGACTTGGCTGGAAAGGCACTGTTTAGAGTTGGGGTACAGTAAGACCAGTAACCCTTGGAGTAACCCTAAGCTCTTCAACTCCCAAGAAGGACAGGACACCTGTTGGTTGCTGTCTCTAGCAAGGCGGGTGCAAGCGACCTCCCAAGGTGCCATCAAATGTGGGTTTCTACACACTCAAGTCGTTCTTTTACCACAGACTGTGAGAATGTCTGTGGATCTCCTGACCCTTTGGGTCCCTGGGTTTCCTTTCTGTCAAGCAGGGAGGTGACAGGAGATGGCTTGAAGGTGCCCAGTGTGGATGTTGGGGTGAGGCCCAGATGCTCCTCTTTCCAGCCCCTGGGTGTGTCACTGAGGCCTGTGAATGTCAGGGACCAGCAGCCCAGAGGATTAAGTACTTAAGCTGCTGGATGAAGAATTGGGTCATCTCTAGTCACAGGACAGTTTGTGCAAAGGAAGCCACAGAGCCAGACTTGGCCCTTGATGTATAACTCGGCATGTGGTTTCTACCAGTTCTGGGCAGGACCTCCAGGTGGCATTAAGAAATGGAGTCTCCTTTATGGGTCTCTGGAAAGACACTAGACTCTTCCAGGTGCAGAGCTGGCAAGAAGCCAGGAGTTGCTCCCAGGTGAAAGAGGAAGGCACCTGGGAGTGTGTTCTCAGCCAGCTTGTGATTGGATCTGGCTTTCACTTGGCCATTGCAGTGGGATCCATCACTCAAGGGGCGGATGGGGCTGGTGGAGGCAAGAGAAGCAAACAGACCAGATTCAGGGTCTCCTTCACTTCCAGACTAGATCGTAGGCGGCTTGTTTGCAAGCCTGAGATACTTCAACATAGCGTGAGCAACATCTATTTTTGACTGTGTTGGTTTGAAATTCTATTTGTAAAGAACTTGCTTGTCTGTTTCTACGAGGCGTCAATAATTATTCCGGCAGGAACTTCATGTTTTGTTTGTTTTTGTTTGTTTGTTTGTTTGTTTGTTTGTTTTTGTACCTGTTGTATGTCTTGGACAGCAGGTATAAGTGCTTAATGCAAAGCAAGACACGGCTCATCTTGAAGACATGTTTCTTTGATCTGGAAATTGGAGTACAAGCAGCAGAGTCAGACCCCCTTTTCAGTTCAGTTGTCCCACCCACAAACTTGGAGCTTCAGGGTTAACAGAGGAGTCTGGCTCAGGGAAGTGACTCCCCTGGATCCTGTCTTGAGTCCTCAGTGTCCTGAGGGCAGAGGGCCAGCGCTCCCAGGGAGCCCCAGCCCTTGTGGTAGAGAGAGAGAGGAAAGCTTCAGCTCACCTTCTCAAACTGTACGTGACCAGGGGTCTGCTCTGCTTTCTTCCAGATCTTCCCCGACCCATCGGATTTTGACCGTTGCTGCAAACTGAAGGATCGCCTGCCCTCCATAGTGGTAGAACCCACGGAGGGGGAGGTGGAGAGTGGGGAGCTCCGGTGGCCCCCTGAGGAGTTCTTGGTCCAGGAGGAAGAGCAAGACACCTGCGAAGAGACAGCGACAGCAAACAAGGAGCAGTAGAGCCGGTCCCCAGGGCCCTGGGGTCCTGCCAGCCAGCATCTCTACCTGGACTGTTTTTCCCACGGAGATGGAAGAGAGCAGCATGAAAACGTCAAACGAGGCTTCTGTTTTGCACCTGCAAATCACCAAGTTGGTTTTCTTTTTTCTTTCTCTCTCTCTCTCTCTCTTTCTCTTGAATTCGTTGAGCAGTGGAACCCTCTGACAACTTGCAAGACCTTCTGAGAAAGGAAGCTGCTGAGAAGAAGGGGCCGTGGGGGAGAGGAGCTTCTGAGATCCTTATCTGAATCCCCTACCTGCCAGAGGCTGCGTGTGTGCCTGTGTGTGTGCGTGCGTGTGTGCGCACGTGTTGGTGTGGAGGGGCATCTGGTAGGTTGAGGGGGATGGTCGTATGAGCAAGGGATATTTGGGGTAAGAAAACAAACACCAGGCAAAAGAAAAAAAAAAAAACATGTTTATAAGAGAACTCCTGTTCACCAGTACTTGCTGCGGCTAGCAGGACATCAGAAACGTGGCTTTCAGGCAGAGCTCCTGTCACTCACCGCCAGCTTTCGCTTTAGTTTCAGGTGTGTTGGTTGACCACACAGAAGAGGGGACAGGCCAGCTAGGGAAAGGGGCCATGTGCAAAGCCATTGGAGAGAGGGGGTGGGTAGAAAGGGAAGGGGTCACTCTGTCCTTCCTGTGCTGCAGGCTTTCACCCCATGGACACAGGGGAGGGGGCTTCAGAAGCAGCACTTTTGAGTATTTCTTCTCCAATTGACCCTTTCTGCCTCCCAACACTTTGGGGGAATAGTGAGAACATGTCTCGTCCTTGTTGGACACCCCAAGGCTGCAGGTAGAGCATGGGGGTGCCTACTTCCCGCTGTCTGGGGTCTCACAGAACAGATGGACTATGGGCCCACCCTTCCTTCTCCTACCATGGCCGAAAGGCTGCTGGGGTCATCACCCACCTGACCTGCAGCAGTGTGGCCGCCGCCGTGTGGGTTCCCAGCCTGGGGTTGATGGGTGTCAAAAGCAGAGTGTGAATTTCCTAGTTGGAGAGGAGTCTGGAAGGCACTGCGCTAGGTGGGGTGCTGAGGCTCCCAAGGGGGCTTCCAGCTGTCATGGGATCCCTGCTTCTACACACATTGTTCCTGAAACAGGTGGGAGGAAGGTGTGGGGAACCCAGGGGTGTCCCTGCGGAGCCTTGGTTCTCATCCCTTCTCACCTCCCACCCATTTCTGGCAAGGGCAGCAGTTACATGAGGAAGACAGCATATGGATTTAGAGCCTCTGCTCATAGCTCAGAACCTTCTGGAGCAGGATGGACTCTTCCACCCCACGATGTCCCCTCAGGTCTTTGGTCGGTCTAGTTTGACCCCCAGCTTTGTGTGTTAGCTGTATTTAATACCTCAAGGTCAGTGTGGCTCTGGGACATGTTGGGGCAGGAGGATGGAGGGTGTGTTGTTGCCATGACATCCGGCAAGGCGCCGATGGTCACCCCCACGCCCTGCCTCCTTCCTCTACTGTCTGCCTGGGATACACACCGATGGCAATAACTTCTTCCTGCTCCTCTTGGAAGTGGGAGAGGGGCTGGCAACCATGCGAGGGGGCTTCTCTCTCTTGCTCCCCTTCCTTCAACTTGGCTACAGAGATCTGATCATCACACCTCCTCCCTCGCAACATTTCTCATCCCTTGCCTTCGTGTGGACGGGGATCTGGCCTTTTCAATTCCTGTGTTGTGGTGTCTCCTCACTCCTACCCAGATCATCTGTCCTGGTCTTGCCGTGTGACGGGAACGTGCTTGTAAACCTAGTATCAACTCGACTTTGTGTATATGTATGTGTACCGAGTGGTTTCTTCCTTTTGCCGGTCACTAGACCATATAGACTGTGTGATTATGTGCGGTCTGAAGCAGGCCAGGGGCTGACAGCCGCTGTCAGACCCCTCAGTGGTCGAGCCGGTTGGGGGGCGGACACAGCTGCTCTTGGACAAGTGGCTGTGCTCCTGTCTAGCCTCCTCTTTTTTGTTGTTTGTTTGTTTTTTGGGTAATTTGTGTGTATTTCTAACGGATCGTATTAAACAATAACCCTAGTATTTCAGTGAAATGCCCGTTGTGAGATGACCCTCCTGTAACTTCTGTTCTGTTTTGAGGCTCAGGGAGAAACTAGCATTTTTTTTTTCCAAACTACTTTTTGTCACTGTGACAGTTGTAAATAAAGTTTGAAAATGCTTTCCACTCTGGTCTGGTTTCCTTTTTTCCAGTTGTGTTGGGATGGAGTTGGCTTAAGAGAAAGAGGATGGGGCTGGGGGAGTTCCAGGTGAGACCTTGCATGGACCTCACCTGCCAGCCTTCCCAGGTGACCCCCCTCTATCACCTGTCTCAATTCCGTGGCACACCAGAACCCCCTGGAGAGTTCTACCAGCAGAGCTCGGGCCCTGATCCATGGAGACTTGCATTTCAGTGGCCTGTGCTTCCTGAAGATTCTCAGTGGTGTGTCTGGGAAATGGGAATAAGACAAACCGCTCTGTTTACGCAGGGGTGTGAAGAGTGGACACTCACTCACCAGGGCCTCCACAGGTAGTTTTTTTCTCTGCTCTTGAAGGGCTAGTCGCTAAGGATCAGCCCCTGGCTTCTACCCTCTGCACACACAACAGTGAACAGGAGCCCGAGGTAAAGCTGCTCCTGTATCCTCAAGTTCAAGTCCTTCAGCCGCTCCCTTTGCTCCTCATCCCGAGAAGGAAAAGCAAAACTTTAAAGCCTTCTTGCCCACCAAAATTTTGCCAAGAGATCTGTCTCTCATCCAGGCTCCTTTTTAGAAAGGCAATCCTTGGGCAAACCTGTGTGAAGCGATGGTCGAGCTGTGTAGACTGGAAGGAAATTCCAGAAGAGAGAGACAGTAAGTGCAAAAGTCCTGCATAGAAGCTGGCCTGGTCGTTTTCAGTACAGAGACATAGGTTGCTGTAGAGAGAAAGAAATGGCTGAAGTCACACACCACAGGCACGGACAATATTATGTCAGTCCTGGCGTGAATGACGGTCATAATTGCCAATCGTGAGACACACTGGGGTGCACCAGGCACGCCAGCCTCTGGGCATCTGCCAGTTAACCCAGCCAAAACGGTCTAAACAATATGTTGGTCAGTGTGAATGGATCTGAGGCACTGTCACATCCTGAAAGGGATTCTGGGTCATTGAGGGAGAATTAAATTAGGTGGAATTCAGATTGTGCATCTGTCCTTAAATTACTGTGATCATGGCAAAGCTTGAGATTAAGCTCTTGAAGCCTTTCCTCCTCCAAGCTATGTGAACTCTGCAAGTTGCCTTTCTTCTCTGTAACTCACTTTTCTCTTCTGTTCTGATCGTGGGTGGTGCCTCCTCGTAAGGTGGTGATGAGGTTTAAATGCATTATTAAGGGCTGGAGAGATGGCTTAGCCTAGGGCCCCAGGTTCAATTCCCCAGTACCCACATACGCCAGACTCACAAGGTGGTTGCCCTGGTGCCCCCCCTCTCTCTCTGCTTGAAAATGAATAAATAAAATGTTTTTTAAAAATGCATTATTAAATCTAACATGCGTGCTTAGAACTGTAGTGGACACTTTCAAGAAATAAATAATAGCCATTGTAATAGAATGATATTCCTCACCCCAAAGATATTCACACCCCAATCTCAAGCACCTGTCAACATGGCATGTTACATGGTCACAGTGGAATGACGTCTGCTGATCAGCTGCCCTGGGTTTGGGGAGATCCTGGGTTATCCAGACAAGATCTGTCCATCCACAATGGCCATTATAAGGAAGACTAGAAGGAGCGAGTCAATGAGAGATTTGCACATGGTCTGCTGTTGAGTTTGAAGGCCAAGGGCAAGGCAGGCAGCCAAGAAATGCAGGTACTCTCACTGGTGGCCTGGGCCTGGAGCCTCCAGAAGGAAAGTCCATTGGCCAACTCTCTGATTTGAGTCTAGCGATGCTCATTTTGGACTTCTGACTCCAGAACTGTTATAGTTTCGAGCTGCTGATTGGCGGGACTGGTAGAGCCCCAGCAGGAAATGAGCGCATCCCTGGCCATCAGAATACTGTAGACTTGTCTGTGTGGTTTTCAGAGAGCAGGGGGCAGTTCATGGAGAGGGGCCAGGACCGTTATCATGAGGTCGGGCGCTTAACTTCCTCTGTCTCGGTGTCTTCTGTGGGTGTCATCGGGCAGAGGGAGTCACCTGTCAGGTGGAGGGGACACCATGGCCTGGGACTGAGTAGCTTTGGGACTGCAAAGGCTTTGGGCACATTTGAAAGCTAGTGATTCCTGTGTGGAACATTCATCTGTGTTGGCCTGCTACCCAGTCTTCATTGAAACTAACTTCTGTCCTCTGGATAGAAGTCCTCCTTCGAAAGGCTGGTCATTCACAACATTTCCCCTTGCTGTTTTCAGTCAGATGACCCTGAATTCACTCTCTCTGCTACTGGCCTCCATGCGCACGGCACAGTCTCTCTCTGTTTCTCCTCATTCTGGCCACTTCTGCAAACTGTGGCTTTTGTCTGCTCACAGATCAACAACCATGGGAACAATAAACCAGGGTGCCTTCAAACCTGTTGTAGAGTACATTGGTTATTTGAAGTTAGGTTTCCTTCCAGTCACTGCTCCTCCTACTTACCAGAGAAGTTTTATATATCTCCCCATGAAGTGGGCACTGCTCCTGTATTTCACTGATGAGAGAGCCGAGGCCAGAGGGCTCCACAATACACTGCATTTGAAACCAGAAAGGGCAGTATTAGAATCCATTGTGTGCTGGTAACGTGTACCAGACAGCTCACAGAGAGGGGGGTTCTAGTGTCTTCTCCTTACTGTGGTGTAAGGACTCTCCCAACAGCTGGTTCATGAGACTGGGAAGAGGAGGAAGCTGGCCTGACCTATGCAGCACACCTGTGGAGTTCCCAGCCCTCCCCTTCGAAGGCGTCACCACATGGGCTTGGCTTTCCCTTCCAGGAAATGGGTCCAGTTCAAAAGCCCGGGCAGTGCCTGGCTCAAGGGCCTCCTTCATTGAACAAAGAACAAAATCGCTGCTGAGAGTTATCTGGCAGGTTTGCCACACTGAATCGTGACTCATAATTGGGTTGTGAAGTCAACTTATCTGTAGATTGCAAATATTTTTTTTTTCTGAAGCTGGGTCTCACTGTAGCCCAGGCTGACCTGGAACTCATTCTGTAATCCCAGGCTGGCCTTGAACTCACAGTGATACTCCTACCTCTGTCTCCCCAGTGTTGGGATTAAAGACGTGCTCCACCACCATGGCTGGCTACTCGCAAATAAATTTTTTAATAACAGAAAATATAAAAAACAGCAAGACTAGAAGATAAGAAAAAAAGGTCAGACTATAGCACGTAGGAAAAGTAAATGTCATTTCTTGGAATTTTTGTTGTATCCTGAGATATGGGTGGATATGGATACTGAGTCATGAGCAATATATTTTTCTTAATGTGGCTGACAGTAACAGTTTGAGAGGGCTGGGGAGATGTCTCAGCAGCTAAAGGAGCTCACTTGCCAAGCCTGATGGCCCAGGTTCAGTTGGCTAGCGCCCACGTAAAGGGAGATACACAAAGCGGTGCATGTGTCTGGAGTTCATTTGCAGCAGCAAGAGGCCCTGGCATGTCCATATTTTATCTCTCTCTCCCTCTCTCTCTCTTGCTTCCTTTCCTGCTCTCTCACTCTTTGCTTGAAAATAAATAATTCTTTTAAAGAAATGTCTGAGGGGCAGCTTGGTAAATCTGGCTTTCTAGAAAGCAGTGCTTTTACTTAACAGTCATGAGCAGAGAAAGGCAACTCGAAATACCCTAGAGCCCTATCTGCAGAGGAAATGGGGTTGAGACACCTGAGGGCAGAGTCGGGGTGGCCAGTGTGTAAGGGAAAGCCTGGGCAGACCTCTGCACCTTTGTCCCCTCGAGGCCAGGATTGGACTGTAGACACCACTGATCACCTGAGCCTGGAGGAAGGAGAATACACGAGGACTGAGGAGAATACACGAGGAAGGGGAGCTCACTAGGAGTCTGCTGAGAGCCAGCAGCCGCTTTGGCCACCATGCTATTACTAGCTGGTCACAAGATGAAAGATACCCCAGCGTCTCCAAGGAAGGGCATGCCGTCTAGGAGCTGAAGTGTCAGCAGGCTGGAGCTGGGGCCATACCACTTGGTGCCATGTGGAGCCGTGATTTCCTGCCATGCTGGACTGGTGCCAGGAAGGGCTCCTTGCCTACAGGGTCTCAGTTCCCTTGGTCTTTTGCAAGGAGCGTTTGTTCAAAAAGGAAAATCACTCATTCTGACACTTTCATGAGTGGTATAACCACTGGTGATATGTTCACACTCCTGTCAAGACCATACACACACCTCATCCACGCTCCTGTCAACTCCCCTCATGAACCTCACTGGGTCACAAAAATATGAAAGAGACATGAAACTAGAAGGGACTCTAGTTGGGATGGGGATCAGTAGAGGGGGGGGCATGAGAGGGGGTGAATATGACTGAAGTACATTATGTGCACGGATGATAATATCATCAGAAAACCCATCATATATGATTAATATACTAATAAAACATTTAAAAATCACTCATGCCAGAATGCCAAGAATTTAAGTTCTGAATGAACCTCACCCATGGGTGCAAAGAAGGCTTAGTCATTTTTTAAAATATTTTATTTATTCATTTTCAAGCAGAGAGAGAAAGACAGGAGAGAGAGAGAGAGAGAGAGAGAGAGAGAGAGAGAGAGCGCACAGCAGGGCCACCACCTTGTGGGTCTGGCTTATGTGGGACCTGGGGAATTGAACCCAGGGCCTTAGGCACTGGAGGCAAGTGCCTTAACCGCTGAGCCATCTCTCCAGCCCAGGCTTAGTCATGTTTACCCAAAAGATTGTCCCTCCCAGCAGGGGCTCAGGGAACCCTCTCCTTGGCCAGCATTAGCTCTGACCCCAACTCTACACTGACCCAAAGGGACCTCTCACTATTCTCCAGAAAGCCACCTTCTAGACAGGCCCCTGTTGTCCTCAGAGCCTGAGCTCTGCCAGACACCTGTCTTCCCCATGCTCATAAGCCACACAGGGAGGCAGCAAAGGAGGCACGCTCAATGCCATTATCCTACCACAACATGTACCCAGTACAGCCCTGAAAATCGGGACTAGAGTCCTCGCCTGCTTCCCGTCGCACTGTGCTCTGGCTAATAAATAATCTGCTTTATGCCTGCTTCCCAAACCTCTCCTGTCTCTCCTAGGAACACCCACTGCCCTCCAGGACTGGCGATCTTCCCTGGGATGCAGCATCGGACAATTTGCAAAGCATATTTCTTATCTTTCATTCGCTGACATAGCATGGCTTAAAAATCATAGAACTCAGGGGTGTGTGTGTGTGTGTGTGTGTGTGTGTGTGTGTGTGTGTGTGTGTGTGAAATTGCATGAAACACAATGACATGTATATTTTCATACACTACCCAGTGAAGGTTACCATTTCCTGTAATCAGGAGAGCAGGGAACAAGCCCCGGTCTTGTCAGCAGCATCTACCATTTGTCACTAATAGAAGTCACGAGTATTTTCGTTCTCACAGTACACTTGTTGAGGGCCTCATGAAACATCATTTGTAGTCATGGCTACCTCAAAACACCCCTGCTGCTAAATCACGTTGGGCCATACTTTGGTAAAGAAGGTCATTTATGGCTTCACAACTCTGCTTTTAAACATCTTTCCATAGTTATAATCTTAGCGTCATTGATTTTCTTTGCAACCGCTGTATTTTATGTGATGAATTTCAAGTATTATTCTGAGGGCTGGAGAGATGGCTCAGCAGTTAAGGCACTTGCCTCCAGTGCCTAAGGCCCCTGTTTCAATTCCCCAGGACCCACATAAGCCAGACCCATAAGGGGGTGGCCCTGGTGTTCTCTCTCTCTCTCTCTCTCTCTCTCTCTCTCTCTCTCTCTCTCTCTCACACACACACACACACACACACACACACATCTGCTTGAAATGAATAAATAAGATTTTTTTTTTAAAAAATAAAGTATTATTCTGAGACGGGAATTAAAACTTCAGCCTGCCAAAAAGGTCCCCGAGACACATGAAGATATTAAGAATCCCCCACTCCCGGGCTGGAGATATAGCTTAGTCAGGAGAGTGCTTGCCTGGCATGTAGGAGTCCCTGGGTTCAATCTCCAGGACCATCTGAAGCAGGTGGTGGTGCTCACCTAAAATCCTAGCGCTTGGAAGCAGAAGCTGGAAGAGCAGAAGTGTGATGTCACCCTCAGCCCCACATCGAGGCCAGCCCGAGCTATATGAGACCTGTCTCAGAAAAGCAACACTCTTGCCCACATCAGGAGCTGGCACCATGGACCTGATTAGAGCTACAGCAGTGGGCAAAGGCAATAGGACCAGGACTTAGCCCCAGGCCCATGGAAGTGCCCACAAGCAAATACACAACCACAACAAACACAGACCTGAAGGCAGTGTGCACATGGGCATAGCTGGGAAAGGCTGACCGGGCTGTGTGAAGCTGATGGTGAGGAACAGCTGACCTCCACCTTGTTTCTATCTGTGGCTCGCTGGCCTGCTTTGGAGCTCCCAAACCAACAAGGACTCCTGGGGATGTGCTCAGGGCTCTGGGCAGGAGTGGCTTCTCCTAGGCCTGTTCCACCTTCTCCCCAACTGTCCAAATGCCACTCACAGCCACAGGTCTGGGGGCAGGAGAATGAATCGGGCCCATTTATCCTGGCCAGACAGGTTTCCTGAGGCAGAGAACTTCCATGGAAGCTTCAGTGCTGGAACAAGGGCAGGTCAGTAGATTTGCTCACCCGCCTTGGAATCCAACCGCACACTTTCAGCTGCCGGGAATGCCTGTCAAGTCACGGCTATGAGCACCTTCTCTCGTTATCTCTCCATCTCTGTCCGTACATGGCTGTCTGGGTGTCTCTCTGTCTCTTTTAATAATTTCTTTTTGGGTGCTGGAGAGATGGTTCAGTGGTTAAGGTGCTTGCCTGCACATCCTAACGACCTGGTTTCGATTCCCCAGGACCCACATAAAGCCAGATGCACAAAGTGGCACATGCATCTGGAGTTCACTTGCAGCAGCTGGAGGCCCTGGTACACCCATTCTCTCTGTCTCTCTTCTATCTCTTTATTTATTTGCATGGAGAGAGAGAGAGAGAGAGAGAGAGAGAGAGAGAGAGAGAGAGAGAGAGAGAGAGAATGTGAGCCTCTTGTTTCTTGCATGTGCTTCTTTGTACATTTGGCTTTTTACGTGGGCACGCCTTGTTTATAATTTTGGCATAATTTACATAAAGTGCCCAATTCCCATTGATACACTATGAAACCACCACTGAGAAAAGATGTCCCCCACCCAAGACTCCTTAGTGCCCTGTCCATGCCCCTGCTTCCATAGCTGAGTCGGGTACAAGCACTTCCCATGGAAGCTGACACCCCGTGGTGACAAAGCAGGAGACAGGGAGAGCACAGGGTGCCTTGGCAGGAGGAAATGAACAACCTAATTTCCAAGCAAGGAGACTCAAGATTCAGACAGGGTCCATACGCTTAGTCCTATGTGACCAGCACAAACTGGCTTCAGGGACACACGGAGTGGTGAAGGCAGAATTAAGATTAAAACTCAGAAGCAGAGGTCCCTCTGCCTCCTTTTCGCTCTAGGGTGCCCTTGGGGAAAGCTCTGTTGGCCAGAGGGTTTTG
>PVHP010026973.1:0-24237 GCA_004024765.1 Zapus hudsonius | reverse complement strand
ATATATATATATATATTATTTGCAAGGAGAGAGAGAGACACAGAGAGAGAGAGAGAGAGATGGAGAGAGGGAGAGATTAAGTATATGGGTGTGCCAGGGTCTCTAGCCACTGCAAAGGAACTCCAGATGCACATACCACTACATCACTTTGTACATCTGGCTTTACGTGGTACTGGGGAATTGAACCCGGTGGTTAGGTATTTCAGGCAAGCACCTTAATCGCTGAGTCATTTGTCCAGCTTGATTGTAAGCATTATTTTTATGAGAGAGAGAGAGAGAGAGAGAGAGAGAGAGAGAGAGAGAGAGAGAGAGGAAAACAGAATGGGACCAGGCCTGTGGGGTGTGGCCTACTAGCCAGTGGGAGAAGGGTTTATGGGGGTGTGGCCAATGCTCAGGGTTTGCTAGATGCCCCTCTGAGTGAGCCCCAGGAAGAAAGACCTCAATCAGTAGGGGACCTGTTGGGAGGGGGAGGCACCTCACATACTGGCAGTGAAGTTTGGTGGGTGCTCAGAAAGCTGAGCACAGGTGGGTGTGGCAGCTCACCCTCAGGAGACTGAAACAGTAGTTTGAGGTCTAGCTATGGAGAGCCTGTCTCAGAGAAACATAACAAAACAGTCAAACATAGAAAATAGAAGATAAATAAAAATCACTCATTATTTAACCACAATCACTGCTGTTTATTGTATTGTCTTTGTGTGTGTGTGTGTGTGTGTGTGTGTGTGTGTTTGAGGCAGGGTCTTGCTCTAGCCCAGGCAGACTATCGTCCAGGCTGGCTTCGAACTCACAGTGAGTCCAAAACCAACAAAATTTCATTTATACATGTATGTGTGCATGGGTGAGCCAGGATCTCTTGGCACTGCAAATAAATGCCAGATTCATCAGCTACATCTTTTTTCAAGGTAAGGGTCTCGCTCTAGCCCAGGCTGACCTGGAATTCACTATGTAGTCTCAGGCTGGCAGGCTGGCCTTGGCCTCCTGGTGATCCTCCTACCTCTGCCTCCCGAGTGCTGGGATTAAAGGCGTGCGCCGCCACGTCCGGCTTCATCAGCTCCTTTTTTGCATCTGGTTTTTCGCGGGTGCCGGGGAATCGAACCTGCTCCGACCGGTTGACCACGGAGAGCCTAGCATCGCTCATTCCCTTCTGAAATCTGTCCATGGGATGTTCTTTATTTAGACAGAGGCCCACCCCTTTGGCTTTGTATTCGAAACCACGCCCCAGAACGGCGCATGCGCACTCCGGATGAAGCGCCTAGAGGCGTTCCCGCAAGCGGAAGTGACGCGCAGCACATGCGCCGCGTCGACGAGGCGCCCACTTCCGGAAGCGGCGGCGGCGGCGGCGGCTCCAGCATGCTGTCGGAGCTGGGTTTCATCGGAACCATAGGCGACGATGACGACGTCCCGGTGGAGCCCGAGTCTGACTCGGGAGACGACGAGGAGGAGGTGGGCGCCGGCGGGGCTCGCGGGGTTCCGCGTGGTCCCTGGGCTCGTGTCCAGAGAAGGGACCCAGCGCCATGGACGCCCGGCCCGTCCTCCCCGGCGGGCTGTCCTCCTGGCCATGAGTCCATCGGGCCGCTGGGCACCGGGGCCGCGGCAGGTGCAGGTGCCACCGCCCCGAGGCTGCCGATGTCAAGACGGGTGTCCTACGGCCTCTGCAGTGTGACTGCTGGAACACCCCGCGCCTGGCCTCCATGCCTTTCCTTGTCCCACCTCCCCACCGAGTGGACAGCCTTGGCCTTCTCCCCCACCTGGTGTTCAGCAGGCCAGTGTAGGAAGAAGCTTTGCAAGACCTCCGCCCCCTCTCCGTCCACAGTGTCGTGTCTGTATTCTCCACCTACCATGCCTCGTTTCTGTCTCTCTGTTCTGTCCCCACCCCAATCCTAGAGGTTTTCTTTTAAATTATCTATTTATTCATTTGCAAACAGAGAGAGATAGAAGACAGAATGAGTGGGCGTGTCAGGGCCTCCAGCCGATGCAAATGGACTCCAGATGTATGTGTCACTTTTCAACTCTGTGAATCTGGGTTTAAGTGTGTACCAGGGAATCTGAACCCAGGTCGTTAGGCTTTGTAGGCAAACGCCTTAATTGCCGAGCCATCTCTCCAGCCCCCTAAAAAGATTTTAATTGAACTGGGCATCATGGCTCTTATACTTGCATTTAGGAGGCTGAGGCAGGAAGAATACCAGTAGCTCAACTTGGGTCATTGAGTGAGACAGTCTCAAACCAACAAAACACCTGTCGTGGTGAATTTGGGAGACTGAGTAGGAGGGTCACTGTGAGTTCCAGGCCAGCCTGGGATAGAGTGAGTCCCTGTCCCCTCCTAGGACAGCAGTGTTTTTCTGCTCGTTTTATTTTTTGAGTCAGGGTCTCATTCTAATCCACGCTGACCTGCAGCTCACTCTGGAGCTTAAGCTGCCCTTGAACTCAAGGTGACCATCCTCAGCCTCCTGAGTGCTGGGATTAATGGTGTGCAGCCACCACGCCTCATGTATCTGTCTGATTTTGCCTTGTATGTTTCTCTTCTTTCTTTGCTGTGCTGGGATTGAATCCAGGACCTCAGGCATGCTGGGCAAGTGCTCCACCACCCAGCCTCACTACCCATGAGTATTTCCCTCCTTTCCTCTTTCTGCTTGCCGTCCTACATCTCTGCCCTGTGGTCACCTGTGCTTCCTCTTCACAGGGGCCCATTGTGCTGGGCAGAAAGCAGAAGGCCTTGCAGAAGAGCCGAAGTGCTGACTTCAACCCTGACTTTGTTTTCACCGAGAAGGAGGGCATGTATGATGGCAGCTGGGCCATGGCGGATGTTATGAGCCAGCTCAAGAAGAAGGTAGGACTGACAGTGATGGACAGATTGAGACAGTGGGCTGGTGTCTGGGACTAATCCTTACCTCATGGCCTCTTACATTCCTTGGTCAGCAGAGACTGAAATGCCTTTGAACATGGGTGGTAATGGGTTTGTAGGGTGGACAGAGGAGGTCACAAGTAACCCACAGTTGTGATTAATGCCAAACAAAAAAATGCCATAATTGGATTTATTATAGTCATACTAATTTATCTATAGGCTAGAGGACAATGAAGAATATCAAAAATATCTTAGTGCTTCCCTTATAAAATGCCCGGAGCCAGGCATTGGGGTGCTTGCCTGTAGTCGTAGCCTCTTAAGGCTGAGGGGAGGATTGACCCTATAACAAAGCTGGTTTGATCTGTGTTTCTTTTTCATGTCTTTATTTTTCTCTGTAGAGAGCAGCCACTACACTCGATGAGAAGATTGAGAAAGTGCGGAAGAAGAGGAAAGCAGAGGTGAAACAGAGACCCAGCTGCTGAGATGTCAGCCCTGAGCTGTGCTCCCCAGCCTGGCTCTTGCTCTCCACTTCCTGGCGGAGGGCAGTGGGTGGTGGGAACAGCACTCTTCTCCCTGTACTTGTTACTACCAGCCACACAGCACAAGCTCAGCGTCCCTCCTCAGACTCCACCTTGCCTCATTGTAAAGTCTTTCCCAGGATAAAGAAGCCAAGGGTGGGAAGTTGGAGGCGAAAGACAGCAAGGCAGACTGTGACCCAGAGCGGGAGGATCAGGGAGGGCAGGAGGAGGCAGGCTCTGCAGATGAAGACTCCGAGACCGACTACTCCTCTGCCGACGAGAAAGTTCTCACCAAAGCAGGTAGACGCTGTGCTGGGAGTTGGAAATGGGGCAGGAAATGGGTCGCATGCACCTTGGCCTTGAGGAGTTCATGCATTCTTCTGCACAGGAGTATCTGTGGCATTGGGGTGTGTTGAGTGCCTGTGCATTGCACACACCTTCCTCTCTCCCCAGCATCAGCTCTGTATATTACCCCTCTTTGCTTCCACCTACTGGGGGTGACCCACTTCTGCTAGGTTCTCCCATGTCGGGACTCAGTAAGTATTTCTGGCAGAAACTGAGCTCATGTATTAATGTTGGGTAGTATTAAAGAGGCTGGACTCTGGAATATACTTACCTGGTTGACTTCCTTTCTGATCATAGGGAAGTTACTTTAATATTTTATTTATTTATTTTTCAAGCAGAGAGATACAGAGAGAGAGAGAGAGAGAGAGAGAGAGAGAGAGAGAGAGAGAGAGAGAGAGAGAAAGAGAACACCAGGGCCACCACCTTGTGGTTCTGGCTTATGTGGGTCCTGAGGAATTGAACCCAGGGCCTTAGGCACCAGAGGCAAGTGCCTTATCCGCTGAGCCATCTCTCGAACCCGGGAAGTTACTTTAGCACATGATCACAATATCCTTCTCTTTGACATGAGGCCAGGCCAGGAGCTCCTTGGAGATAGATAGATTCTGTGGCCAGTGGACAGCACCAAGGACAGCACTGAGAGGCAGGTACTCAGGTGCTCAATGAGAAAGAGCCATGGTCACCCTATGTGTTTTTCTCCATAGACACACTCAAGGTAAAGGAGAAGAAGAAGAAAAAGAAGAAGGGCCAGGTGAGCTGGGCATGGGATGGTGGCAGCCGCTTTGGAAGTCTGCAAGGATGTGCACTTAGGGCTTTTTTTTGCTGAGCTGTCTTCCTCTGTCTTTGGTGTAGGAAGAGGGAGGATTCTTTGAAGACGCCTCGAAGTATGATGAGAACCTCTCCTTCCAGGACATGAACCTGTCCCGGCCGCTCCTGAAGGTAGAGGCTTCTTTCGCCAACATGGGTTGATTATTTTTATTTATTTATTATTATTATTATTATTATTTTGGTTTTTCGAGGTAGGGTCTCACTCTAGCTCAGGCTGACCTGGAATTCACTGGATTCTCAGGCTGGCCTCAAACTCACAGTGATTCTCCTACCTCTGCCTCCCGAGTGCTGGGATTAAAGGCGTGCACCACCACGCCAGGCTTGATTATTTTTATTTTAGTCATTTAATTTAAATTTTTTTTTGAAAGGAAAGTTTTTTTTTTTGTTTTGTTTTTTTTTTTTTGGTTTTTCGAGGTAGGGTCTTGCTCTAGTCCAGGCTGACCTGGAATTCACTATGTCTCTCAGGGTGGCTTTGAACTCACGGCAATCCTCCTACCTCTGCCTCCCGAGTGCTAGGATTAAAGGCGTGCGCCACTACGCCTGGCTGAAAGGAAAGGTTCTAATAGGAGGAAAAGCTAGCTGCTGGGCTATTTTCACCAAAGGTGGCGAAAAGAGCCTAATTTAATTTTTTTGAGATCCTTCTCATGTAGCTCAGTCTGATCTTGAACTTGCTACATAGCAGAAGCTGATCGTGGACTCTTGGTCCTCCCGCCTGCTCCTCTCAAGTATTACAGGAGTGTGATCTCACACTGGCTAGAATGGGCTGGTTACCACAGTGTCCCCAGCTGGGCACCCCAAATACCTCTTGGCTTCCATCAACACTTGTCTGTTCAACTGCCTGAGAAGCCTCCATTTTATTGTGTGTGTGTGTGTATTTTTTTTTAAGAGAGGGTCTCTCTCTAACCCAGGTTGACCTGGAATTCATTCTAGCCTAGGCTGGCCTTGAACTTATGACAATTCACCTGCCTCAGCCTCCTGAGTACTGAGATGATAGGTGTGAGCCACTGCACAAGCCTCTGGAGAGAGTAATGCCATTGTGTCCTTGTTCTCCAAGCTCTCATGGTTCCCCTTTCACGTGGGATAAAAGTTCAAGTCCTTACATTCCCTTAACACAGCTCTGCCCCTCTCTGGTCCTTTGATGAGTTTTAGCATTTGTTCTTCTTTTTTGACTGGCCTTGCTGCCCATCAGACAGGCCAGGCATCAGCATCCTTGGGGCTTTTGTACCTGCTGTTACTTCTGCCTGGAAGATTCCTCATCCAGAATTGTGTTGGGGTGCTCTTGTCACCCTTTTCAGGGTTCAGTGGAGCCTTCCCTAAGAATCCTTCCCTGGCCATCATCAGCCCCTGTGACTTTTGCCCTTTTAACCATAGCTTTTATCTCCATAGAACATAGGTTGGTCGTTTAGTCTGTGTCTCTCTACTAGACTGGAAGATTCCCCAGAGCAGGGTTTTCATTTCAGTTGTTTCCTGCCATTCCCTCTGTGCACAGCAGTGCCTCAGACAGCCATTTCATGTATGGTTGTGTCAATAGTTACCTCTTGTCCGTCTACCTGCCCTGTGTGACTGTGCCTTCCCTCTTCAGGCCATCACAGCCATGGGCTTCAAGCAGCCCACTCCGATCCAGAAGGCGTGCATCCCTGTGGGTCTGCTGGGGAAGGACATCTGTGCCTGTGCAGCCACAGGGACAGGTGAGAGGATGGGTGGAAGGTGCCAGCACTCTGGGGCTCTAGGTTGACCTAACAGATTGTTAAATAAGCTTTTGAGCTATAGAAAAAGTTTATAGAGCTGGAAGTGGTGGCACATGCCTTTGATCCCAGTATTCAGGTCTGGGCTAGAGTGAGACCTTGCTTTACAAAGTCAAACAAACCCCCACATACCAAAAAGTGCAATCTTGGGAAGCACTAAGCCCCTTTTCTCTGCTTTCATTCCACCCTCCGTGCAGGTAAAACTGCAGCCTTCGCTCTGCCAGTCTTGGAGCGTCTGATCTACAAACCCCGCCAGGCCCCAGTGACCCGCGTGCTGGTGTTGGTTCCCACCCGAGAGCTGGGCATCCAGGTGCACTCAGTCACCAAGCAGCTGGCCCAGTTCTGCAACATCACCACCTGTCTGGCTGTGGGTGAGTATCTGGCTGAGTGAGGGCTGCCAGCCTTTGGGAGGTCATGGTCACATGGTGAATAGGGGGAGGGTGTCTGTCTCTCCCCCAACCCTCAATAGGTCTCAGGTGTTAGGAAAGGCTTTTGATTTCAGTCATTTTCATTGTCAATTGATTTCATAGTAAGAATGGGGGAAATTTTAAAAATATTTATTTATTTTCAAGCAGAGAGAGTGAGAGAGGGTGAGAACACCAGGGCCACCACCTTGTGGCTCTGGCATATGTGGGTACTAGGGAATTGAACCTGAGGCCTTAGGCACTGGAGGCAAGTGCCTTAACCGCTGAGCCATCTCTCTAGCCCATGGGGGGAAATTTTTTCATTGTTTGAGGCATGATCTTATTTTGTAGCCCAGTCTTGGTCTTGAACTCACGGTAATCCTCCTTCCTTTGCCTCCCTAGTGCTGGGATTAAAAGCATGAACCACCATATGAGGCTCCAAACTCTTTTGGGGTCAGAGTCTATCTCACTTATATTGAATTATGATGCTGGTTCCTTCTTTGGTGCACTTTGGGCTCTTAGCTGATTGGGTTGGTCAGCCCTCCGGATCAGCTGGTCTGGATGCTGTGTGGGAGAAGGGTGGCTGGGATCTCTTGGTGTCTTGCAATCTCCTGTGGTAGTCCTGGTGCTAACGTTTGGGGGAGGGGGTTGTGGGATGTTCTAGAGCTGCTCAGCTGGTCCCTGTGGTCTTCTGATTTTACAGAGCTGGTAGGAGTGGGGAGAATCCCTTCTTAGGGTACTTTTTGCCTAGTGTGAATAATGAATCTGCTTTCATTTTGGGCAGACTTTCCCTGGTGAGCTCACTTTATCGAGTATGCATTTTATACTCTGCAATTGTAAGTCAAAGGTGATTTTTTTTTTTTTTTTTTTTTGGTTTTTCGAGGTAGGGTCTCTCTCTAGTCCAGGCTGACCTGGAATTCACTATGTAGTCTCAGGGTGACCTTGAACTCATGGCAATCCTCCTACCTCTGCCTCCCCAGTGCTGGAATTAAAGGCATGCGCCACCACACTCAGCTTCAAAGGTGATTTTTGTCTTAAGACACATCAGTTTTCACAGCTGCTCCTCCTAGTCCCCAGAAGTCAGCCAATCTATTCCTGAAGTACTTTTTTGAGTTTTCATGCTTAGCTCAATCATAATCCATGTCTCCTACTGTGCCGAAGCCTCTGTCTTGTTCTCAGCTGTTTGCTCTGCATCCATCATGAGTCTGAGGCAGGTGACAAGTGTGACAACACTGGTGACTGACTGCCTGAGCGGGCCACCTGCCGGGCTCTTCTCTTTGCAGGTGGCCTGGATGTGAAGTCCCAGGAAGCAGCTCTCCGGGCTGCACCAGATGTCCTCATTGCCACCCCTGGGCGTCTCATTGACCATCTCCACAACTGTCCTTCCTTCCACCTGAGCAGCATCGAAGTGCTCATCCTGGATGAGGCTGACAGGTATGCCTGCAGCATGGGGCCCTTGGACTCTGAGCTGCCACCACCGCCATCTCGCTGACCACAGGGGCTTCTGTCCAGGTTTAGCCAAGATTTTCCTGCAATAAGATGCTTAAGGAGTAGGAGAGGTCAAGCTGGGCATGGTGCTGCATTCCCGTAATCCCAGCACTTTGGAGGCTGTGGCTGGAGGATTGCTGAGATAGTTCAATTTGGGCAACATAGTTCCAGGTCAGTCTAGGCTAGACTGAGGCTGTCTTTACCAAAAAAATAAAAGCATGGGCATGGTAGTGCACACCTTTAATCCCAGTACTTGGGAGGCAGAGGTAGGAGGATTGCTGTGAATTGGAGCTGATATTACAGAATGAGTTCTAGGTCAGCCTGGGCTAGAGTGAGACCCTACCTTGAGAACAAACAAAAAAAAGGCCAGGGCTGGAGATAGGACTCAGCAGTTAAAGGTACTTGCAAAGCTTACTGGCCTGGGTTCAGCACCCCAGTACCCAACCAGATGCACAAAATTGGCCCAAGCATTTGGATTTCTCACATTCTCTCTCTGTCTCTCAGCTTATAAATAATAATTCTCACCCAAGTAAAAATATATAAAAGAAAAAAAAAAAAAGAAAGGCAAAGTAAATGTGGCACTGGGAGAATTCCTGAGGAATCTTAGTGAAGGGTGAGACAGCAGCAGTCATCATCTTAAGATAAAACTGACAAGTGTTCATGCAGCCTTGGCTGGTGTGGTCCTCTCTGACCCTCGCTGGACGTGTCCTCTCTCTCCAGGATGCTGGATGAGTACTTTGAGGAGCAGATGAAGGAGATCATCCGAATGTGCTCCCACCACCGCCAGACCATGCTCTTCTCTGCCACCATGACTGATGAGGTGGGTGTACTGTGCTGAGGTGATACAGAGGACCCCAGCTGGGCTTGAGGGCTTGCTTGCCTGCTAAGCCCTGCTGCCTCCTTTGCCACTTGCGGACCTGAGCAGCCCTGGCTTCTGCTTTGTTCTCGGCAGGTGAAGGATCTGGCTTCAGTCTCCCTGAAGAATCCTGTCCGGATATTTGTGAACAGCAACACGGATGTGGCTCCCTTCCTGCGGCAAGAGTTCATCCGGATCAGGCCGAACCGGGAAGGGGACCGGGAGGCCATTGTGGCAGGTGGATGCTCAGGGCAGGACTGGGAAGGGTGGGTGTCCACACTGAAGCACTTGCTTTTTGCCATCTTGCTTCCTGTGGTTATTCTCCCATAGCCATTCTCCCAGGGAGCTGCCCTGCCTGTCATCCATGCCATCATTTTTTCCGCGACTCCTGCTGCCTTCCCTCCCTCCCAACGCTCACCCATCCTCTGTTCTTCTGAACTCTGGTCTGTTAGCACAGATGCTGCTGTCCTCAGGGCCACTGCTGCTGCCTCCTACTTGTTCTTCCTGCTTGCATGTGACCCTTGGTTATTTAGCCCTCACTCTGTAAATCATCTCTTTACAAAAAGGCATTGCTGTGGTTACTGACTTAACATCCCGAAGTGACTTCTATTCCAGTGGGCGTCCTCAGGACCTCTGGGCCCTGGCCCCTTCCTGCCTGGAATCCTCAGCTGTGGATGGTGTTCATGGCTCAAACTGCCTGTGTCTTTCCACCTCACCAAGCGTGCTCCTACCTCTGTGACTTCACGTCTTCCCTCCTGCCTGGACTCTTCCCCTGTCTTCCTGTGGGTGGTGTGCTAGTCATCTAGCCCAGGTCACCGTGAGAGGGGCCAGCTATAGTGCTGCCTCCCCGTCCTCTCCCCTCCATGACATGACATGATCACCTTCCAGATGCCTTGGGCATGTGAGTTTCACAGGTGAGGACAGGGCCTGTCTGCCCAGTGCTGACTCACGCTTCTCCCTGGCAGCTCTGCTGACGAGAACCTTCACTGACCACGTGATGCTGTTCACCCAGACCAAGAAGCAGGCCCATCGCATGCACATCCTCCTGGGACTGCTGGGCTTGCAAGTGGGTGAGCTCCATGGCAACCTATCACAGACGCAGCGGCTGGAGGCCCTCAGGTAATGTCCACAGTGTGGTGAGAGTTCCTCCACCTCCATGGGCAGAGTGAGGTGTTCTCATTTAATTAGGGGAAAATGGGATTCTGTAGGTTATGTTGGAGTATTTGTAAGGGATGCAGATAGGACAGTTTCCCACTTTTAAACAGCTGAATCTAACCTGGCATATACCACTGGGCCTGTAGCCTCAGCTACCTAGGATAAGTCTGAGGCAGGAGGATCACTGACCAAAACCTGATTTCTCAAAGCTCTGTCTGTCTGTCTGTCTGTCTGTCTGTCTGTCTATTTTGAGGTAGGGTGTCACTCTAGTCCAAGCTGACCTGGAGTTTACTTTATAGCCCTAGGCTGGCCTTGAACTCTCTTTGATCCTACCACTTAACCTTCATAAGTGCTGGGATTCAAGGCATATGCCACCCTGCCAAGCTAAAACTTTTCAGCAAGTTTTGCATGCAAGGGCCTTTAACCACTGAACTGTCTCCCCAGCCTCTAAAATTCTTGTTTTAATCTGAGCACTGTAAGGTCGCATCTTAGGTGCATTGAGACCTCTGCGTTCATCTTCCTGGCATCTCCTGTGCGAGCTGCTGAGGGGAGCAGGAAAGAGAGAAAGACCAAGAAAGACCCATATTTTGCCTCTGCTGCTTTCAGAGAGGTGTGGTGCGCCAGTCAGGTGTCAAGTGGATAAGACAGACTCCAGACATCCTTCCTTGAGCTCTGCTTTGCCAGGCTCGATGCTGGATGACTTGTGTGGGAGGGATCTTTTCAATCTTATAGGACGGTAACTCTTTAAACAAAGGGGCCCTTCAGGACTCTCCAGACTCTCCACTCTTGCTGCCCTGTTCACAAGGAGGAGTGTATAAAGCAGGGCTGGACTTGATGCTGAGGCATAGCATATATATCAAGCTACGTTTTTCCCCAGGTGATATTTTGAATGAGGATTAGTGTAGATGTTAGATGGCTGACATTTAGAATCTATCCCCACAGGTTGGGGGTGTGGCTTGATGGTCAAGTCCTGCCTAATATGCATGCGGCCCTGGGTTCCATTTCCAGCTTCTCTCTCTTGCTCCCCCTCTTTTCATAAAACAAACTGACAACATATATCTGCCATATTGCTGGTACTCCTGTTTCCTTGCTAGAGGATTTATGGTGACTGTCAACCTGTTCTTCTGGGCTGCCTCCTGGGGGGTGTGGGGTGGGGTTGGATGTCTGACTGACTATCCTGTGACTTTGTAGGCGCTTTAAGGATGAACAGATTGATATCTTGGTGGCCACAGATGTAGCAGCCCGTGGACTTGACATTGAGGGGGTCAAAACGGTGAGGAACTCCTACCTCCCTTGCTCCTCTTTGTGCTTGCCTGCAGCACTTGACTGACGCTCAGTTCTGACCTCCCAGGTCATCAACTTCACCATGCCCAACACCATCAAGCACTACGTGCACCGGGTGGGTCGAACAGCACGTGCTGGCAGGGCTGGGCGCTCAGTGTCTTTGGTGGGAGAAGAGGAGCGGAAGATGCTGAAGGAGATTGTGAAGGCTGCCAAGGCCCCAGTGAAGGCCCGGATTCTTCCCCAAGGTGAGCAGGCACAGCTGTGGCATCCTTGATGTCCAAGTGTCAGGGCAGGGTGGGGGACCACCCTGAGAGCAGGCAGGTTGGCTTTAGTCCCAGCTTCCTGCCTCCCTGGTTGAGTCCTGGGAACAGGTCTGTGTGTAGGAGAGGGATGAATGGTGGATGGACTGTAAGTGCAGAGCCCAGCTCACAGGCATCTTCTGAGGGGAAGTTAGGAGCACTTGGCCAGTATTCTATTACCTCTCCTTCCTGCTGGGTGGCAAAGGGAAGGAAGGTCAGGGGGCTCAGAGAGGTAGACTGGCCACTCTTGGATCTCTGGAATTGACTCGAAGAGCAACAGGATCCTTGTGGGAATGGCTGTATGGATCCCCTCTCCCCAAGGTAGGGTCTCAATCTAGCCCAGGCATCATGTTGCTTTTTTTGAGGCAGGGTCTCATGCTAGCCCAAGCTGACCTGGAACTCGCTCTGTAGTCCCAAGCTGGCCTTGAACTCACAGGATGCTCCTACATCTGCCTCCTGAGTGCTGGGATTAAAGGTGTGGGATTAAAGTGCTGGGATTAAAGGGCATTACCACACCCGGCTTTTTTTTTTTTTTTTTTTGAGATGAGGTCTGACTCTGCTGCTGAGGCTGGCCTGGATTACAAATTCAGGTTCTTCTGCTAGGGCCTCCTGAGTAGCTGCAGCCACAGACAGTCATCACCGTGCCTTGCTCATCACAGGGGATGCTAAGCAGAAACAAAACCACCATTTTCTCTGCAAGTAAATAGATTTCTACACTCTTGCCACTTGCCCTTTTTTTTTTTTATTCATTTTCAAGCAGAGAGAGAGAGAGAGAGAGAGAGAGAGAGAACACCAGGGCCACCACCTTGTGGGTCTGGCTTATGTGGGACCTGGGGAATTGAACCCAGGGCCTTAGGCACTAGAGGCAAGTGCCTTAACCACTGAGCAATCTCTCCAGCCCTTTTTTTAAATTATTTTATTTTATTTTATTTACTTGCCCTTTCTTAAAATAGGATCTCACGTAGCTCAGGCTGGTCTTGGA
This sequence comes from Zapus hudsonius, assembly GCA_004024765.1. NCBI lineage: Eukaryota > Metazoa > Chordata > Mammalia > Rodentia > Dipodidae > Zapus > Zapus hudsonius. The sequence continues at coordinate 11,497 of PVHP010026973.1, read as the reverse complement.
CTCTATGTAGCTGAGGAGGGCACTGAACTTCTTCCTGATCTCTGCTTCCACACCCCATGTGCTGGGGTGACTAGACATGTCCCTGCACCCCCTTATTTCTAAATGCTTTTCATAGATGTTATCCTTAAATTCCGAGACAAGATTGAGAAAATGGAGAAGGATGTGTACGCAGTGCTGCAGCTGGAGGCTGAGGAGAAAGAGATGCAGCAGTCTGAAGCCCAGGTGAGGTCAAGGCCATGGGTGGCCCCCTCCACCCTTCCTACTGTGCAGTGATAGCACTGATAGCTGGGTCGTGGGGGGGGGTCGGCTTACCTGACAACAGAACTTTGGGTGGCTCCCTGCAGTTCAGTGTGCAGATTAGCAGGCACAGTTTTATGGAAGGCATCCTCTTACTGTTCCCATAGATCAACACTGCAAAAAGACTGCTAGAGAATGGGAAGGAGGCAGCAAGCCAGGAGCCTGAGAGGAGCTGGTTCCAGACCAAAGAAGAAAGGAAGAAAGAAAAAAGTAAGTCAGGATTGTTCCTCAAAAAGCCAAACATACAGTTGGGCATGGTGGTGCAGGCACTCGGGAGGTAGAGGTAGGATAGTCAGAAGTTCAGGATCATCCTTGATTATGTAATGAATTCAGGCTTAGCCTGGGCTATATGAGGCCCTGTCTCAAAAAAAAAAAGGCAGAGCCGGGCGTGGTGGCGCACGCCTTTAATCCCAGCACTCTGAAGGCAGAGGTAGGAGGATCACTGTGAATTCAAGGCCACCCTGAGACTACATAGTGAATTCCAGGTCAGCCTGGGCTAGAGTGAGACCCTACCTCGAAAAATCAAAAAAAAGAAACTAATAGAGTTGACTGAGGCCTCTGCACACATACATGCGTACCAACATGCATATACATAGACATACACATCACATCCACATGCAAAAAAAGAGAGAAAAAAAAAAAACAGGCTAATGACAAACCTTATCTCAAGAAAGGTGACATTTCTGAACATGGCACCTGAGGTAGTCCTCTGGTCACCACATGCATGTGTGCATGGACACTTGTACACACATGAACATATACATTTTAATTTTTTTTTAAAGATGGTGTTTATTTTATTCATTTCAAGCAGAGATACAGAGGGAGAGGGGAGAGGGGAGAGGACACACCAGGGCCACCACCTTGTGGGTCTGGCTTATGTGGGTCCTGGGGAATTGAACCCGGGCCTTAGGCACCTGGAGGCAAGTGCCTTAACCGCTGAGCCATCTCTCCAGCCCACATTTTAATTTTTTATATGTATATTTTAAAAGGGCTAAGTATAAGCCAGGTGTGGTGGCACATACCTTTAATACCAGGGGAGGGAGGGGTAGTAGGATCACTATGAGTTCAAGGCCACCCTGAGACTACATAGTGAATTCTAGGTCAGCCTGGGCGAAAGTGAGACCCTACCATGAAAAACAAAACAAAACAAAGCTTAGTGCCTGCATGGTGGCACATGACTGTAACCCTAGCACCTACCACTCAGGAGGTTGATACAGGAGAATCTTGCATACACATACATACATACACATATGTTTTGTATTTTGGAGGTAGGGTCTTACTTTAGCCCAGGCTGACCTGGAACTCACTCTGTAGTCCCAGGCTGACATGTGATTAAAGTATTAAAGGCATGTACCACCATGCACATATGGATATGAGTTATTTAAAAGGGTGATAAAATGGTCTCTGAAATCTGCCACTTCTCATTCCAGTTGCAAAGGCTCTGCAGGAGTTTGACTTGGCCTTAAGAGGAAAGAAGAAAAGGAAGAAGTTTATGAAGGATGCCAAGAAAAAGGGGGAGATGACAGTGAGTGGCCGCTTCTTTGAAGTTTGGTCCCACCAGGGGTTGGGTCAGAGGTCCATATTGTTCCCACTCACCCCTCCCTCTCTCTCAGGCAGAGGAGAGGTCCCAGTTTGAAATCCTCAAGGCACAGATGTTTGCAGAGCGCATGGCTAAGAGGAACCGCAGAGCAAAGCGAGCCCGCGCAATGCCAGATGAGGAGCCGGTGACAGGCCCTGGTAGGGGGACGGGAGTCCTTTCTGAAACCTGTTTATGGGCAAGGAGAAAGTTGGCAGGATAATAGCAGTGGTGTGTATATCAGTGTGTACAGCTGTACCGTTATTGGCCCCAAGGGCTGGAGAGGAGTGATGTAGCTGCTACTGGAGCTGGTGACGTGTGTTTACCCGAGCACCGCCTGAACTCCCAGGCATCTCCCAAGTGTCAGGGGACTTGGGAGTCTGGCCAAAGATGTCAAAATGCATCTATTTTCCCAATGACAGCCAAGAAGCAAAAGCAGAGGAAAACGTCTGTATTTGATGAGGAACTCACCAACACCAGCAAGAAAGCCCTGAAACAGTACCGAGCTGGGTATGATTGGCATGGTCACGAAGCCCTTGGCATCGTGGGGGAAACTGAATCTCTGGCCCCCACAGTCCTCACTCACCTAGAACTTGGGGATGTGTCAGTTGAGCAACTGTGCCCTGTTAAGACCTGGGCTGCACCCGGGGTAATAGCAGAGAGGTATTAGTGGTTCCTTTCTCCTGTCTTGGCTGACCCGGCCTATGTTTGAGTTGAGAAGTGCAGCTGTCAGGAGAGGTAGGTCTGTGAATCCCCAAACAGGAGCCTGTCTTGTCGGTCACACTTCCCCAGCTCAGGCGGAGGGGGCTACAGACTACACTTCCTGTGTACATGATTCTTGGTCACTGTGACAAAATCCCTGATGTGAACAACTTAGGGGAGAAGATTCACTGTCTGTCAGTCCATCATGGCAGGGAGAGTGTTGGGGAGCAGCAGCTCACATCACTGTGGCCAGAAAGCAGAGAACACCTGTTCTAGGTGGCTTTCATCTTCCCTTTTATTCAAGGCAGGTCTTCCTGCCTCATCCTCTAGAACCACCCTCAGATACACCCAGAGGGACTGTCTCACTCTAAAAACATTTATTTAAGAGAGAGAATGGGTATGCCAGGGCTTCCTGCCACTGTTAAAGAGATCTAGACACATGCCCCAGTTTTTGCTTCTGGCTTTATGTAGATAACTGAGGAATTGAACCCAGGCTGCAGGCTTTATAAGCAAGTACCTTTAACCATTGAGCAATCATTTCATCCCCCCCCCCCTTTTTTTAAAGGTCTCACTCTAGCCCAGGCTGACCTGAAACTCAAAAGTATTGTTCTACCCCAGCCTCCCCAGGGCTGGGATTAAAGAAAGGCATGTGGTACAATGCCCACAGGTGTTTTCCTAATAGAAGCCTCTCAGTCCCAGCAAGTTGTCAGTCCAAGAGAAAGAGCCTCTTCCCATTTTCCAGGAACGAGGCACTAAAGCCTGTGTAGCTGCAGCCACTAGTGCTGCAGGTGGGGTGACATCATCTCACATCCCCTTTCGTCTCTCACAGCCCGTCCTTTGAAGAAAGGAAGCAGTTGGGTCTGTCCCGCCAGAGGAGAGGAGGAAACTTCAAGTCGAAGTCCAGGTGATATTGTCTTTGGAGGGCAGAGGTGGTGCCTGTGGGCGGAGAGCAGACAAGGCTGCAGTGCCCTTGCTCTGGTCTTAACACCGCCCATTCTCTTCGTAGGTACAAGAGGAAGTAGAGCTGGCCTGAAGGGGTCCATGGGCAGTTTTAAATCCCTTCCCTGTGGGAAGTCATCTGTTTGGTCTGTCTTCTATTTGTTAAAAAAATTTCTTGAGGGCTGGTGAGATGGATCAGCAGTTAAGGCACTTGCCTCCAGTGCCTAAGGCCCCGGGTTCAATTCCCCAGTACCCACATAAGCCAGACCCACAAGGTGGTGGCCCTGGTGCTCTCTCTCTCTCTCTCTGCTTGAAAATGAATAAATAAATTCTTGAAAAAGTATGTCATGTGTGCATTTTCTATTCAAGGGAAGTCTTACGTTAGCCCAGGATGGCCTCCAACTCACTGATATCTTCTTACCTTAGCCTCCCCAGTGCTGGGACTAAAGGTGTGAGCCACCATGCCTGGTTGTGTGTGTGTATGTGTGTGTGGTAGGGTCTCACTCTAGCCCAGGCTGACCTGGAATTCACTATGTAGTCTCAAGGTGGCCTTAAATTCATGGCAATCCTCCTACCTCTGCCTCCCGAGTGCTGGGATTAAAGGTGTGCACCACCACGCCTGGCTTGTGGTGTTATTATTATTATTTTTTTAAATTTTATTTATTCATGTTCAAGCAGAGAGAGAGAGAGAGAGAGAGAGAGAGAGGGAGGAGAGAGCACTAGGACCACCACCTTGTGGGTCTGGTTATATGGGTCCTGGGGAATTGAACTCAGGGCCTTAGGCACTGGAGGCAAGTGCCTTCACCGCTGAGCCATCTCTCCAGCCCTGTGGTGTTATTTTGAGGCAGGGTCTTACTCTATCCCAGGCTGACCTGGAACTCTGTAGTTCCAGGCCGGCCTCAAACCTCTGCCTCCCACTACACACACCTGACCTTCTTTATTTGCGAGAAAAAGTGAGAGAATATGGGCACACCACTACAGGCATACTACAATGCATGTGTCACTTTGTACATTTGGCTTTACATGAGTGCTGGGGCATCTGACCAGGCTGGCAGGTTTTGTAACTTTAACCACTGAGCCATCTCCCTAGCCCCAAACTTGTAAATTCTAACAGTTATCCAGGAACATGTATTTAGGCATTAAAGTGTTCAAAGCTACTCATTCAGCTCACCCACAGTCACCAACACGGACCTCTTCAGAAAAGGAAGGCACGCTGGCATGTTGAAGTGCTCCAGAACCAACCTATGCATGTAGCGAGGAGGTCCCCAAGTAGGTCACTAAAAAGCTAAGTGCAGAACTCATTGTCTTGCTCCATGAGTCTTCCCAGAGACAATTTATTTGAGAGAGAAAGAGGCAGATAGAATGGGTATGCCAGGGCCTCTAGCCACTGCAAACGAACTCCAGATGCATACACTACCTTGAACCCGGGTCCTTAGGTTTTGTAGGCAAGCACCTTAACCTCTGAGCCATCTCCCCAGCCCTGGAAGAAAACATTTTAAATGTCCTTTTTTACAAATTGGAAATTTCATCATGGGTGAAATTGACTCACCAGTGAAATAGATAACCCCAAGCTGCAAAAGGTAAAAGCATGGTGCTGGGCGTGATGGCTCAAGCTTCAATCCCAGCACTCAGGAGGCAGGGTCCCTGTGAGTTTCAGACCAGCCTGGGACTACAGAGTTCCAGGTCAGCCTGTGAGAACCTTATTTTGGAAAAACATAAACTTAAAAGTATGGTTTCAGTGTGGATGGCAGTGGAACCTCCCCTGACTTGCCATCATCTGAAGTTGCTCAAGCGGCTACTGAAAGGACAGATGTAACTAACTCCTTGGCTGGCTGTGAGGCTCAGAAGAGCATTTGCTCAGTATCTGTGAGGCCCTAGCTTCAGTCTCAGGAAGAACCACCACAGATTGCAATCAGTGTTTTTATTAATGGGCTTTATAGGCTAAAAGTGCATAGTAGACAAAAACTGCATACATAGGAAAGGGTTTTTTCTGGCCAACATTAGAAAGGACCTGAGATGCCTAAGTTTGTTCTAAGGAACACTGGACACAGGATGCAGGTAGCAGGACGGGCTGGGGCCTGTGGAAGCTGCTGGCATGCTAACCCTGTCCAGGCAAAGGCTGTGAGGAAGGAACCGGGGCCAAGGCTGACGGCTGTACTGCTTGGACTGAATGTGGCAGCACGGTGCTGTGACGGCCTCCCTTGGGTCTCCACTGTCCAGTGCAAGTCCCAGGAACTGAGCTGAGCTGGGCCTGCTGTGGAAGCCCCCCTGTGGGGACAGTATGCTCTTCCTACTCCAGGGTGAGTTTAAGTCTGTCACATGCCTCCAGCTCTTAGAGGCAGGGGCCTGGGGAGGAGGGGAGGGATTTTTGTGCTCCTTGGAGGATGAGCAGTTCCTAAAGCACTTCTGGACCACTGTTCATGACAACAAAGCTGGTCGGGAAGGGCGTCTGGCGATTAGCATCGGCCAGCTTCACTGAGCTCAGACTGTGCCCTGGGAGCGCTGCCGAAGAAACTGACCAAGTCAGGACCCAGCATTCCCCTAGGTAGTGTGTGTGTTCTGGGAAGGGGGTGAGAGGGGGAGCCCAGATGCTCCAGGGAACCTGCCCTCGAGTTTGCTGCAGGAGAGAAGAGGAGAGATCGGGAACTCTGATCTCAGTTTTAGAGGTAAAGTGCTTACTCTAGCGCAGGGGTAAATTTAGAATCAAGTGTGGGCAAGCCCTAAAAGTGGATCCTTAGTAGGTGCAGAGACTAAAGGACACTAATAAACCAGTTCCTCAGTCAGAAGCAACCCCAGCTCTGGGGGGGACACTAGGCAAAAGGCAGTGGTGTGCCAGCGCCAGCTTCCTAGACCATCCTCAGGAGCTCCTCGAAGTTCATCATGTTGTTGGCCGTGTCGGACCAGGCAGGGTGCTGGGCTCCATCCATCTCAGAAGCAAGCTGGTTGCTGCTTTCCAGAGTGTGATTTTCACCACCAATCACCTCCTGACAGTCGGGACAAGTGCCCCTCTCCATGGCTCCCCCACATTCAGTAATCACATAGATGTGGCCATTGGGGCACTTGAACCAGTGGCCACGACGAAAACTGAAGGCATTGACAATCTGTACTCGCTCTTCCTCTGAGATGCCCAGGCCAGAGCAGGGAAGGGTGGCTTTCAGAGCTTCCATCTTCTTCTGCACAAGCTCTTCGTCTTCCTGGGTGAACTTACTCATTCTCTCAAGAATATCCCGGATGCTGGCGACCTCTTCAGCTATGCTCCCTTTCACCTCCACCATCCTGCAGTGGGTCAGAAGGTTCACCAGGTAGGTGAGCCTCTGGATTTCCCGCTGGAGGTCACTCCGCTCCTGGCTGGTGAAGCTCAGGCGCTTCTTGGCCAGCCACTGGCTGACCTGCTCTAGCCGACTCTTCACTTTCCCGTGTTCTGAGCTGTTCACTTTTTTCAGGGATCCGTGCAGGTTTGCCAAGAGGTCGTAGAAGTGGATGTAATTCTCAACAAGGCCCAGGTCCTTCACTGACAGATTGTTCTGGGCCAGCTTCTCACTCAGCATCAGGAAGTCTTTGGGAAGCAGCTGCTGGAGCGAGAGCTTACTCTCCAGCAGCGCCTTCAGCCGTTCCTGGCTGGTGGCCCGCTCCTGCGCACAGCCCTGGATCCTTCCCTTGATGACCTCTATCTCTTCAAGCCGCTGTTTGATGACAGTCCCATACCTCAGGTTTTTGCGGATGGGCACCTGACAGACAGGACAGACCTTCAGCCTGATGGCGACCATACCATCCTGTTCCTTCATGTAGTGGTCCAAGGCTTGTACCTCAAAGATGTGGCTGCAGTCCTCCAGCTGCACGAAGCGGGCATCAGGCTCATCCTCGGAGCCAAAGAAGATCTGGGTGACCTCGTCATGATGGCAGACACGGCACTTCTTGGGACAGGGTTCCCCACACAGACCAATGCAGGGGTGGCCGCAGCCCAGCAGCTTAGGACAAGGCACGTAGCATGCAGGCCGGTTGCAGGGCTCAGAGCAGAGCTTGGTGCACTGGTAGTGCTGGCAGTGCCAGGCACAGGGCTCCACACATGGGCTGCATGGCTGCCCACACTTCTTCTTGCACTGGCTGTGGATACAGCGGTTCTGACATGTGTGCTGGCAGGGCGGGCACTCGCCGATGCATGGCTCCTGGCACTTGTGTGAGCAGATGAGCAGGCACTTGCAGGGCTGCTGACAGCGCTCATGGAAGCGCCCTTCGAAGCAGCTGTGGCAGGAGCCTGGGCAAGGATGCCCACAGTCCAAGATGGTGTCACACTTGGTGTTACACTTGACTGGCAAGCCATACTCGATATCTTCTGCAACACAACACTTCACCTGCTGGCTGTGCCCACATTTGAGTTTCACGGTGACCTTTTCTGAACACGCAAGCACACATAAATCACCACATGGATTGCTGCATCTATGGCCACATTTCAACACCTTGGGGCAAGGCTCCTGGCAGCAGAACTCGGACTCTGGCTTTGAACAAGGAACCATCTGTTCATGGCCACACCGGAGAATGGTTTTGGGCACCTTTACCTGACAAGGCTGGCACTTCTCGAAGCAAACTAGGGGGCACCGGTGCCCATCCTGGCAGATGATCTTCTGGCATGGCTTCATGCACTGAAACTTCTTGTGTGAGGAGTCGTAGGGGTGGCAGGCACGGGTGCAGACATGCCCACAGCCCAGTCGGAACTCACAAGGCAGACTACAGCCTCCTTCGGGCACCTTTTGGAAGTCTGCGGCTTGAGATACTAAGGTGTGGGTGTCTGGGTGGTTCTGGCAGCAAAGCCGCAGCGATGGGCCGATCTGCGCGTTCTCCCGCAGGGTGTGGATGATCTTGCTCCACAGAGGCACCTTGGCCAGCATCTGCATGTTGCCAATGCAGTACATCCCCTTCTTGGCTCGGGACAAGGCCACACAGATGCGGTTGGGTATTTGCAGGAAGCCAATTTTGCCCTCTTGGTTGCTCCGCACCAACGAGAGGAGGATAATGTCATTCTCTTCCCCTTGGTACTTGTCCACAACATGAACCTTGATGCCAGCAAATGTCTCGGCAGGCATGAGTTTGCGCAGGCAGAAGAGCTGCCCGGTGTAGGTGGTGAGGATGGTGATCTGGGAGGGCAGGTACTCCTGGCACAGGAAGTACTTGCACAGCTCCACCACAAAGTGAGCCTCGTGCCTGTTCTGATGGCTTCTGCCTTCTTGGATCTCCTGCTCAGCAAAGTTGTGCTCCACAAAGAAAAGGTTGGAAGAGACCCCCTGAAAGTAAGACAGTCACATGTTAGAAGTCTCGTTGCATGCTGGGTATTGAACCCAGGGCTCACACAAGTCAATCAAGTGCTTGCTTCTGAGCTTTGGCCTTGTCTTTTCATCCTGTCTCCACATGCGCTGGCCACTGACCCTGTTCCAGGGAGGCTTTTGTGCCCTCCATCACACAATCTAATTCTGAAGTTAGTCATCCTGTGCTTTGTTTTAGGGCCATAACAAATTGTGAGCTGGTCAAAGAATGTGTGTCTAATCCATTTTCAAACTATTTCATCAAGCTGGAAATGGTGACCTACACCTTTAATCCCAGCATATGGGAGTCTGAGGTAGGAGAATCACCATGAGTTAGAGGCCAGCCTGGGCTACAGAGAGAGACACTGCTTCATCATCAAAATTATGGCCAAAGGAAGCAGCAGCAGCTATGATAATGGAGCAGCTAAGGTGCCCAGTCCTCCACTGGACTCCTCTTCTCCCACTCAGCTAAGGTGCCCAGTCCTCTGCTGGGCCCCTCCTCACTCCTACCTTTGCACTGTGATGGGGGTAGCAGGAGTCCCGATTCTCTCTACGGGGGCGGGGGGAAGACCCTGACAGAGCCTTCTGGAGGTCATACAGCTAAGAGGTGCAGAGCTGGGACTCCAAAGCCCAGGTCAGAATTCTGACAGCCAGAGAAAGATCAGGCAGGACCCTCACCTTAATCTTCTCATATTTGAGAACAGAGGGATGATTTTCCAGGTCCTGGTAAATGTGGGGGGTCAAAAGGCGTGCAATTTCAGGGCGCATGCGGTGCTGAAACAACAGGCGTCATTAGAAATTGGTCAAAGGGCAAGAGGAGAACTCCTCCAAAGTCTTCTTACAGAGGACCCTGAGGGGCTGGACAGATGGCTCAGTGGAGCTTGCTGTGCAAGCGTGAGGAGCCCTAGAACCCACATAAAGCTGATGCAGTAGCCGGTGCTCCTATGGCAAGATAGGAAACACACAGAGAGACCCTGGAAGCTTGCTGGCCACCTAGCCTGACACAGCAGTGAACAAGAGACCCCGTCTCAAGGCAAAGGCAGGACTGACACCTGACTGACACATACACCTGCACTCACACAAACATTAAAAAAGAATACCTGGAGGGCTGGAGAGATGGCTCAGAGGTTAAGGCACTTGCCTCCAGTGCCTAAGACCCCGGGTTCAATTCCCCAGGACCCACATAAGCCAGATCCACAAGGTGGTGGCCCTGGTGTGCGCTCTCTCTCTCTCTCTCTCTCTCTCTCTCTCTCTCTCTCTCTCTCTCTCTCTCTCTCTCCTTGAAAATGAATAAAATATTTATATAAAAAAAAGAATACCTGGAGAGATGCCATTTAGAGTGACAGGGAGAAAGTATAAATGGTCCCTTCATCCTTCCACAGCCCAATGCAGGGTCATCTTGGGGTGGTTCAAAGCAGAACAAATAGAGGGTCCTTTCAGTACCGAGGCAGGTTTTTTTTTGAGGTGGGGGTCTCACTGTAGTCCTGGCCTTGAACTCACAGTGATTCTCCCACCTCTGCTAGGAAAAAAGGCGTGAGATACCGTGCCCAACTGATAAGGCAGTTAAAAAAAATTTACTTATTTGAGAAAGAGTGAGAGAGAAAGAGGAAGACAGAAAGAATGGGTACATGAGGGCCTTCAGCCACTGCAAACAAACTCCAGACATGCACCACCTTGTGCATCTGGCTTTATGTGGGTTTGGGGAATCAAACTCGGGTCTTTCTGCTTTACAGGCAAGCACTTTAACCACTAAGCCATCTCTCCACCCCCATGGCAGGTTTTTAATGACACTTCTCTTGCTGGTAGTTGGCAAGCCCCTGAGAAGCCTTCTAGGTATTCAGTAATAAGAGGCCCAGCTTCTCACCTGGTAATTCAGACGAACAAAGGGAATGTTCACTTTCACCAGCCGCTCAAAGAGGGACACTTCAAGGTTGAAGTTCTTCGCCAGGTCATACACGTTGGCGCTGGGGCGGAGCTGCAAAGAGAACTGCGGCTGAGGATTCTCCGCTGCAAACACGGCTTAATAGCCACCCAGCAGATACTGTTCATGTGCCTCCTGTGTGCCAAGCACTGGTCTAGATGTTGACAGTTTAAGGATTAACAGTGACAAGAACTGTGAAAAACCAAAGGTGATGTGACAGGGAGCCCAAGGGTGGCCTCTGAACAGCGACATCGGAGTTGCAGCACAATGGAGGAAGTTGCCAGTCATCCAGCCATCTGAAAAGAAAGCCATGAGAGGGAGCAGGAAGGACAGGGAGTGAGGACATGGAAGAGAGGAGAAGGTCAGAGAACATGGCTGACACCCAATCTACTATGTTCACTTTGCACTAGGGTCAGGCTATGGCTGCAGGCCACTTTAGGCGGCATGATTTGGTTCTTCAAGGTAGGGTCTCACTCTAGCCCAGGCTGACCTGGAATTCACTATGTAGTCTCAGGGTGGCCTTGAACTCATGGCGATCCTCCTACCTCTGCCTCCCAAGTGCTGGGGTTAAAGGCGTGAGCCACCACGCCCGGCTCTAACTTATTGATAAGTCCAATGAGGGACTGGGGAGGTTCAGTGGTTAAAGGCGTTTGCTTGCAAAGCCTGCTGGCCCAGGTTCAATTCTCCAGTACCATTTAAAGCCAGATACACAAAGTGGAGAATGCATCTGGAGTTCATTTACCATGACAGGAAGCCCTGGTGTGC
>PVHP010026972.1:0-24085 GCA_004024765.1 Zapus hudsonius | reverse complement strand
CCCACCCCCTAAAATCTCTTCTACCTCTCCATCAGACTGGTTTTTTTCTTTGTCATCTTCCTCCCATTATGTGAAGCTGATATCAGGTATTTTGAACCATTGTGTGTGTGTTTTGATAAACTACAAATTAGAATCTGACCAGTTCTTGTTTCTCATTGGTCAGCATTGCAGGATGTCAGGACCATGACTGACTGGAGAGTCTTCAAGGAGGAGCTGCCTCCCTCAACCCCTGGCATCCACCTGTGGTGCTGAGGATCCATCCAGCTGCCCTGGAGGACTCGCTGCCACTCAGGATTCACAGTGACCTTGTGCTTCTTGGTATGGATTGAGATTTTAGTATTTGGCTACTGTTTCTCCTTTTCTGGTGGCACAGATGAAGAGGATTTCCTCCTCAGTAGCACCAGAAGATTTCAAAGGAAAAGCAGCTTTAGGCAAGCACCTTGGTGAAAGACCTAGATACTGACAGACCAAGTTTGTCATTCCCTGAGCTCTGTGGCCTGAACTGGTATCTCCACCTGCCTCACTTTCAACCAAGTTTTGTCTCCGGGTTTTACCCCACTTCTTGCTTCAAAGTGACCTCGAGTTTCTTCCTGATTTTCGTGATTTTCCATCACTTCCCCGAACATCACTCTATGCTCTCCAACACTGGTTTTGTAATTTTGTTTTGGAATTATGAATTTTATGGTATCTCAAACAACCTGTGAGCCTCACCAGTACAATTTTTGCCTCTTTTGGGCATCTTTTACCATACCTTATCAATAAATACTAATATTAATTGAATGCATAAATGATACACAAATATAATTCTCTAGATATTTTTGGAGATGTTTTAAAATTATGGATGAAAATACTGAAGGCGAAGTTGAGTGGGTGGTGAGAACGTGAAAACTGACATTTTCTATTATAGAGGTTCTAATCCAGTGCTCTAACTGTCATGTGAGGATTCCTGAATTTCCCGCTCCTGAGCCCATCACCCATTTCCAACTGTTCCTTCTTACAGATAATGTGGCACATGTCGTTTGTCCCCAGTACTCTTCTCTTGGAAGAGGATTTCCTTCATAACATGAAGTTCTAATTATTCCATTTTGTACAGTGCAAATAAGCAACGATTTTAAATACTTTGTCAGAAATGAAGTTGGTAACTACCATCATGTTCTTTGGTTGGGATATACCTATAATGGATTTTTTAAATTATAACTGATAAGTATATATCATTTATTTCTAATAAAGACTTGAATATTTTTAGTTGTATGGATATTTTTCAATAATAATATTTTAAAGACATAAATACCCAAGCCTGGTGGGAAGTTCCCACTGTTGTGCGTCTACCTGGATATATTATGCCCACCACTCTGCCCTCTCATAGTGTGGTTTATTCTCTCACTTTTCCTCATCTGTCCAGCAGGAAAGTGAAGGTTTTTGTTTTCCGTGGTGACTTTCAAATCCACCTACCTTTCTATGCTAATCATCTTTCTTGACTATATGGGAAAGAAAAAATTATTTATTTTTGTTTTTTTCTTTATTATCTATAATTAGATACATCAAATGAGAAAATATTGAGTTGATAACCCTATTTCCCCAATTTCCCTCTTCCCTGTCCCCAATCAGCTGGATATCCTTTTCCTTGGGTATTCTGGATATTTTTGGGGTTTTTTTTAGGCCAGTTCTGACTCTAGCCCAGGCTGACCTGAAACTCATGATAATCCTCCTACCTCTGCCTCCTGAGTGATAGGATAAATCTTCTGTGCTATCACACATGGGTATGGGTAATTTTTTGAGGTGGTTTCATATAGATCCAGCTGACCACAAACATTTTGTTGTCAAGTATGACCTTAAACTTTCAGCTTTCCTACCTCTCCCTCTGAGTGCTAAGATTAAAGGTGTGTACCACCTCACACAGCTCCTGTGGTTGTTGGACCCAGGGCTATGTGCATACTAGGCAAGCTCTCTACCAACTGAGCTACATCCATCCTCAGCCAAACTGGTTAATTCATTATTGGACAAACAAGTGTTTTAAGGTTTTGTTATGACAAACTATCCCATAATAAATATCCTCCTACTTCTCATTTTATGCACCTTGTGAACATCAACCCTAAGAATATACTTAATTCTAGCTGGGTGTGATAGTGCACGCCCTTAATCCCATCACTCAGGAGCCTGAGTTAAGAAAATACACCCTGAGTTCAAGGCCAGCCTGAGCTACAGGGTGATTTCCAGGTCAGCGACCCTACCTTGAAGAAAAGTAAAGAAAAATACCTAGTTTTATTGAGAGGTCGCACCACATGTAACATTAGAGTTTCCCTAGATAATGACAGTTTGGGCTCTAGACACCATTTTGAGCAGTCTATCATCACCAGACTTTCAACTGTCTGCCAACGTATCTCATTGTTGTATCTCAGTGTTACGTTTTGCACTTTTTAATCTTATTACCAAAAATAAATAAAGCTTTCGGGTATGCAGATGATAAGTTTTTTAATAATTTCATATATAATTTTTCCACTTTGCAAATCTTTCATCTTATCACAACCCAAATCCAGTGGCTTTCATATCTTCAACAGGAAGGTTATATTCAATTTGTATTAAAGCTTTTAGCTTTCATCCTGGGGTCTGAAGGCTGACTCTTATGTTAAGTTACATATATATATGTGTGTTTATATATATATATATATATTCATGAGAATCACATATTTCTGGCAGAAAAGCTATATCATAATTTATTAAAGCACTACTCACCAAAAACCAAGTTGCAGCCTCTGACTAGGCAGGAATGGAAAGAGAAAGGGGCCACTTGTTCAAGGGTAGGAAAGATGTGAGGGACAAAATACAGAAGCAGTCATCCCTCCTCTGGATCATGTCTTTCAGCTTCTGTGGCTCACAATCCTTAGAATGAGTTGAGGAGAAAGCTAAGACAAGACAGGCGTTTGCCCTGCCTTCCTTGGTGTTTCAGGATCTAGAAAAGACAGGAAGGAGGATGGCTTTCAGATCAGAAGGCCTGTCCCCTACATATCTAGCCACTATTTTAGGGGAATACAAGGGCAGAAGGAAGGACGCACTGTGGGAAATTCCACAGAGCACGTGATGGTTAATCTTGTTAAGTGACTGTTCCTGGTGGATCTGGAATCAGCTATGAGACCTCAGGGCAGGTCTGTGAGGGCCTTGCCAGGGAGGATTCAATGAGAAGACCTGCCACCCAGATACGCAGACATCCTGTTGGCCTGGGGGGAAACACTGCTGATTTTGCCTGCCTGTCTTCTCTTCTTTTTCATGGGTGGGTGGACCCTGTTGCTGCTGCTGTTCTCACCCTTTCCTGACATTGCAGCTCAGCTTCTTCAGTCTTCCAAAGTGGAGCAGCAGCTCTCCAGCAGTCCTCCATGTCTTCAGTACCTGACTGGGACTGCCGAGGCCTCCAGTTTTGTGAACTGAGCAGATGCTGTGCTCTCAGCATCTCCGGCGTGCACTCAGCCACTCTTGGACCACCGACTCCTTTTGGAGAGCTCAGGAATCTTCTTTCATTATATACGTTCATTCTATGCCTTCTCTTCCTCTATAGAACTCTAACACATTTCTTTTTTTTTTATTGTACATAATGAGTTACAATATTTAGTGGGCAAATAATGAGTTGTTATCCCCAATTCCCCGCTACCCTCCTCTCCCCAATCCACTGGATAACATCCTCCATGGGTCGTCTGGATCAGTCCTTGTGACAGGGGACCATCTGAATGTGAATTGGAACCAAATTTTTCTGAGGTTCATTTCCATGGGAAGTTTATAACAGCCCTCTTCCCCACCCCTCACTCTCAAACCCCCATACCAATGAGGGGGAGGCTCATGAGGAAGATAAAATAAACCATTTTGAATAAAGACATTACACTTTTTGTAGACAAATAAGTAGAAATCTGTGTATTTATCTGTTTCCACTAATATTACTTTATATCCTTTACCCATTTTTCTCTTTACTCATTTGCTATTTTTAAACATTTTATTTGTTTATTTTCATGGACACACACACAGAGAGAGAGAGAGAGAGAGAGAGAGAGAGAGAGAGAGAGAGAGAGAGAGAGAGAACAGATGTACTAGGGCCTTCCACCTCTGCAAATGAACTCCGGGTGCATGTCCTCATTGTGCATCTGGTTTTATGTGGTACTGGGGAATCTAACCCAATCTGTCAGGCTTTTCAAGAAGAAAGCACTTTAACCACTGAGCCATCTCTCCAGCCCTCATTTCATATTTTTGTACATAGAAGACACTAATCCTTTCGTTGTACCATTTTTCCTGGAGACTCTAGTTCCATTCACTACACAGAGAGGACAAGGAAATGACTCCATGCAAGTGGAGCTTGGTGAACCATCGAGTTTACTGGGGTTACTCACATCCATGTAGATGAGGGGTTCCTTAATAAGAGAATGGGTGATGCCTGCAGCTATATATCAAGAAGTCCACTCTGAGCCAGGCATGGTGGTGTACACATTGTACACCTGGCTGTACATGGGTTCTAGAGAACTGAACCTGAAAAAAAAATGTTTTTAATGAAAAAAAAAAGAGAGAATTGAACCTGACCCAATAGGCTTTGCAAGCAAGTGCCTTTACCCACTGAGCCGTCTCCCCTGCTCCCCGTACGTACCTTTTTTTGTTTCTCTTGGATTTTTTTTTTGAGATGGGGTCTCTCTCCAGGCCAGGGTGACCTGGAATTCACTATGTAGTCTTAGGGTGGACTCAAAATCATGGCAATCCTCCTACCTCTGCCTCCCACGTGCTGGGATGAAAGGCGTGCGCCACCATGCCCGGCTCCTCTTTATACTTTTAGTGTCAGCATAGCAAGGCAGACTTTCTCAAAACTGGTGATAAACTTATTTCCTTTACCTCTGATAATATGATAACTTTTGTATTCTACAACTTAATATTTAACCTGTCAGTATTTTCTTTTTCTGTGTACTCTGGAGTAGGACCACAGTTGTTACAGATGGAAAGTCACTGTCCCAATAGGAGCTGATTCCCCACCTGTTCCCTAAGAATGTAGAATGGGATTCTGTTCCTCCGAGGTTTTCACAACATGATGACACACTAAAGATGATGATGCGTGCACAGGCATGCATGCACACGCACGAGCCAAAACAAAAAGAAAAGAATGAATGCAAGAAAGAAAGAAAAGATTGTGACATTACACTTTTTTGACACAGAGAAATGCTATGTAGCCCAGCCTCCAACACTGGCTGTTCCTGACTCTTCTTCCCTAGT
Organism: Zapus hudsonius; assembly: GCA_004024765.1. NCBI lineage: Eukaryota > Metazoa > Chordata > Mammalia > Rodentia > Dipodidae > Zapus > Zapus hudsonius. The sequence continues at coordinate 18,850 of PVHP010026972.1, read as the reverse complement.
TCTTGAATCACAGTCAGTTAATTGCACACCAAGAAAAAAATCATTGTAAAATCAAATACTAGGGGGGAGAGACAATTCAATGGTTAAAGCTACTTGTTCGCAAAGCCTGATGGCCAGGGTGGATTCTGATTCCCTCCATCTGTTTAGAGCCAGAGCACAAAGTGCCATCTGAGTCTGGAATTCATTTCAGACTCAGTAGCAGGAAGCCCTACGCTAACTCTCTCTCTCTCTCTCTCTCTCTCTCTCTCTCTCTCTCTCTCTCTCTCTCTCTCTCTTTCTCTCTCTCTCTCTCTCTCCCTCCCTCCTTCTCTCTCTCTCTCTCTGTTTCTTTCTTTATTGTTATTGTCTTTTTGGTTTGGTTTGGTTTTTTTTTTTTTTGAGGTAAGGTCTCACTCTAGCTCAAGCTGACCTGGAACTCATGATAATCCTCCTCCCTCTGCCTCCCAAGTACTGGGATTGAAAGTGTGTGCCATCATGCCTGACTCACTTTCTATCTGCTTCTTTCTCTCTATCTCTGTCTCAAATAAAAAAAGAATTTTTAAGCTCAAACACTAGCCTAAAACATAAACAAAAATTATTTAAAATATTGAATATAGAAGGAACAAAGAGTTACACACTAAATCATTTTAAAAGATGTCTGAAAATATTAATATTTAGCCAAGTAAATTATTGAGAAAAATGAGCATTACTAGGTGTAAAAACATTCACTTTTTCCTTTGCTAATAAGTAGAAACTCTGTATGAACAGGTCTTGTGTTTGTACCCCCGTTTCCCTCCTCCCTGCCCCCAATCCACTGAGGGCCCTCCTCTGTGGAACTGATGGAATGCTCCATGGGTTGGAGAGCTATGAATTATGCAAAAAGTCACCAATTTTTTTAAGGGGACAATGCCTCTGGATATCCCCCCACTGTGGTTCTTACAATCTTTCTGTGCCCTCTTCCACAAAATTTCCTGAGTCATGGTGGGTGAGATTTAAGTCTGTTTTACTATTGATGTTTTTAAGCATCTCTGGGTTTCTGCTTTGGACCAATTGAGTATCCTCTCTGTTTATCTCCATTATCCTTGCATAGGTTCTGGCTTGCTGTGGAAGCAGCACTCTTGCTCATCTCAACACTTTCTCTAGGGTTTCATTTGGGCCCTAGATGATGAGTTAGAGGTGGTTCATCTCCTGCCTGGCAGTCAGCCATCATCTCAGGTCTTGGTGGTGGTGTTGGGTTGTCCATAGTTTTTGCTACCTTCTGAATAATAGTAACAGAATCTCCAATAGACGGTGAGATTTTGATGGCTGTAGCCTCTCTGTAGGCCCACTGTTATTGGGGCCTTCCCTTTGGAGTCTGGGTTATTGGTCTCCATAAAAATTTTCCTTGGATCCCAGTTCCAGCCAAGGATCCCTTCCCACTGAGCAGATCTCTTAGCCAATTATAGAGCCATTTAGTAACTGCCTAGATTAAGCAAGTCAGTCATTTCTAAAAGACAGAAAATTTACTAGAGTTATATACCATATATATTTAGTGAAATAAATTGTCCAATGATTAGACAAGTAAAAAATGTAATTCTATATGACCAGTATTTCCAAGAAAAAATAAAGCATACAAAATTTAAAATATTTTGAATTAAATAATGACAAAATTACATATTTTTTTCTCAAAACTGGTGGGCTTTTAAAGTGTGTATCTGGATCTCACAGGTCTAACAATGAAGCTTCTTAACACCAAATTGACTAGGCACCCATCCTGGGCTTCAGGGTGCAGCTTTCACCTTTCTTAGTGAAGCCAGCTGTGGAGGCTCACTCCTTTAACTCCAGCACTAGAGAAGTAGGAGGATCACCTTGAGTTCAAGGCCAGCCTGGGCCCTGGGGTGAGAAACAAACAAACGGCTGTGAAGATGACTTAGTGGTTAAAGGCACTTGACTGCAAAGCCTGCTGGCCTGGGTTCAATTCCCTAGAAGCCAGTTGCACAAAGTGGCTCATGTGTCTGGAGTTTGTTTGCAGTGGCAGGAGGCCCTGGTGCCCATATTCATTCTCTCTCTCTCTCTCTCTCTCTCTCTCTCTCTCTCTCTCTCTCTCTCTCTCTCTCTCTCTCTCCCTCTCTCTCTATTGCTCTTTGCAATAAACATTAAAAACAATGAAGCTTCTTGTCTGCCATGATCTATATGTTTGAGCTGATCTCCAACTTCATTTTCTAAAAACCTGATCATAAGGGGCTGGAGAGATGGCTCAGTGGTTAAGGTGCTTGCCTGCAAAGCCTAAGGACCCAGGTTCAATTCTCACGTAAAGCTAGATGCACAAAGTGGTGCGTGCATCTGGTGAGTGTTTGCTCAGGGGAGGGGGCTGCTGAAAGGAAGACCAAAACCCAACAGCCACCTTCCTTAAAAAAGAGAGCTTAGGGAATGACAGAGCAGCTGGCTGGAAGTGGTGGCAAGGGCTAGAGCCCAGGGCCAGGTGCTAGAAGCCAAGTGCCCCTGAGGCCCAGGTTCTTGGCTAAGGTTTGGGAAAAAAAAAACAACAAAGCATGGATAAGCTGAAAAGAAGAATGGAGGAATCTGTGGAGACTTGGTGGCCTCCTCCCCCTCTGCACCATGTTCCCAGGTCCACTCTCCCTCCAACGGCTTCTTTGTCCTACTGGGTTCTGACTGCTCTCCCTCATTAGGAGCTCCAAAAACCCCTTAGTGGCCCCTCTCCCCTCCATCACAGTTTTGGTTACATGACTGTTTATTTCTCCACAGGGCCTATGAGCTCTGTGAGGGCTGGGACAGTTCCTGCTCTCACAGTGAACTGTGCCAGCCCTGGGCCTGACATGCCATAGACACTCAGGAAATATTCACTGAATGTAAGCACGCATGACAGCGAGCAGAGGTGGTATTCTGCAAGCCTTACAGGAACCCATTGGGGGCTCAGTTGGCTGAGGCTGGCTTGTAGAGGAGGTGTCTGGAATGTGTTGGCTGGTCCCCACTTGCCATATTGGTAATCCAATTTGGTCTCTGATCCTCCAGAAAGGGCAAAATTCACACTCCAATCAGCAATGGCATTGTCGCAGATTCTCTCCCTGGCTTCAGAGCCAAGATGGCATCCAAGAAAGCCTGGAAGGTGCCTTCAGCCGGTATGCCTTGCCTGCTATTATAATAGCCCCAGCCCCCTTTTCCCACCCTCATATGCCCATGGCTCGTTCACCACCAGGAGCCCAAATGAGCTGCATTCTTGGTCCACTTCACACATGGAGCCAAAACATCCTGGGCCTGGTTTTATTTTCCCTCCTAAGCCCTCATGCTTTCCCAACTGGGGGTCCTTCTGAAATCTTAGAGGTCTGTTCCCAAGTGGTATGTTCCATGCAGAGCCTGAAGTGGGATTATAGGCGAGATAAATAAAAGATTAGCCTCTGAGTTTCAGGACTAAATAAAGGATCAGATTCTTGGTGATTGGGAGATAAAAGGAATGTGGAGGTTTGTTCATGGATGAACTGATTCAGAAGCAGTTTGGGACAGTGGGTGGGACCAGGAGCTCAGTTTTCCCTGGGTCTTTGTGGGTCACCCTCACTGCCCACCCTGGCCATCTGGTTTCACTTGTGAGGAAGGCAGCACTGGCTAGGGCAGCAAGGAGTTCAGAAGGGGGCTGGGTGGAGCGCCGGGCAGACTGGGCATTTGAGTCTAGCATCTGAGGAACACTTCACCTCAACAGAATAACTCTCGAACATCTCTAGCAACCGAGAACTAAGCAAAAGCAGGCCTCTGGGGCTGGGGAGATTGCCCAGTGGTTAAAGTTACTTGCCTGCAAAAGCAGTCCTTTGGCTCAGGACAGACTTGTGCTTATTTTGAACACAAGTTTAATGATGTCTTGCTTGTCTTAGAGCCTGATGGACTTATTAAACACCAGAAGGAAGAGTGCTGAAGAATCTGAAGCAGAGGCAAATGAGTGTCTGGAAGGGGAAGGGGGACATAGAAGAATTCAGGGAGGAAAGAACTAGAGACTCCCTCGCTGGAGGCCAGGTAGCCATCTGACAACCACCAGCTGTATTCCAAATTCTGTGCCCAGGAGACCAGAGGCATGCCAGGCTGTGACCACCAAGCCTTGCTTCTGAAGGCAGGAAGTCCACATGGGGCCTTATGATGGGGCCTTGTCTCCATGCATGCTGCATTATCACACACGGAAACAAGGATGAGACATTTCCATTTCTATCTAACACATGGGCTTTTGCAAAGATCTCTATGTTTAGCACATGTAGTGAAAAAATCCCAAGCATTACATTTGTTTTTCACTTCCTACTTGTTGTTTTAGGAGCCATGTAGACTACCAAACCATCAGAACTCTCTCTCTCTCTCTGTCTCTTTGTCTCTCTCTCTTTCTCTGTCTCTCTGTCTCTGTCTCTCTGTCTCTCTCTGTTTCTCTCTGTCTCTGTCTCTCTCTGTCTGTGTCTGTCTCTCTCTCTCTCTCTCTCTCTCTCTCTCTCTCTCACACACACACACACACACACACACACACACACCTCAGCCAGCCTGCCCCTGGTTGCTCCTAACCAAAGAACATGTTGGCCTCATGGTTGGAGTTGGGGAGAGCTATGTGCAAGTCACACAGGACAGCTAGGGATGAGCTGCACCCCCATCTCACCTAAGATAGAGAAATGCCCTGATCTAGCTGCTTTCTGATCAGAGCACAGGCACCTAGGAGCATCTGTCAGCTTGCCTGGGGGGAGGGGAGGCACAGGTGTCCTTCCTCATGTCCTCTCCCTGGTGTGGATGCACCCAGAACTCCTGGATTCAACACCTGGAGAGCAACCTGCACAAAAGGAGGCCTCTTCATTTGTGTTGCCTTCAATTCAAAGCCTCCAGTCCTGGGGCCATGCTCCCTGCAGAGTGGATGCCAGGCTGCCTCCAGCAGAATTCCCAGGGTAGCTTGTTGAAAATGGGATCCCTGGGCCCCAACCCAGCTGTCTGGATTAGCTCTTAGAAGCCAAAGAATCTGCCTGCTGAGAGAGCTCCACACACCAGATTGTGCTCCTTGAAGACGGAGAACCACTTCTCCGGAGACATGCTGCATAGGTTATAGCTCCTTTCATTTCTGTAGATTCAACATTCTACTGTGCTCCAATTCAACAAAAAATCATGGAGGGTCTGCTCTGGACCACACTCTCTTGTAAACATAGAGAGTGTGGACTTGACAAGAACCCAGGCCCTGCCTACAAGAATGCTACCTGTAGGTTCAGCCTCACAATAATGCAAATGAAGAGGGCACAGTTAAAACTCCCATGGTACAAATTAGAAAATAGGGCTCAGAGGATGTAAGCCACTTGCCAAGATTGTAGCGTTGCTAGATGTGCCCATAGCTAGAATCAGCTCCTCTCGTTTCAACCTGCACTCCTTGGGCTGCTCCCAGAGTGCAGCTCACAGAGTCGTTAGTGAGCAAATGGCTCCAGGAATATCCAAGGGGCTCTAGCTGTCATTTCAGCTCCTAGGAGTTGACAGTGATTGCCTCCATGTGTGAGGGAGAGCTCTGTGCCACATTCAGGATCACGGACAAAGATGCTGCAACTGATTAATCATGGTCTACGGTGGGTGCGGAATCAGGAAGTGGCCACATATGTACCACATATGCATGCTAGCCCTATATATGGACACATCTCCTGTCTCACTGATGAGGAAACTGAGGCTCAGAGAGACCGAGGTCACCCCAAGTATCAGAGTTGGACCTGGACTCGAAGCAAGGTCTCCGAAGTTGTCGCTCAGAGCCTTTTACACTAGCCCCTGCTGTCTTTCCCATGCAGCCTAGATGACTCAACAAGGACGTGTGTCTTGCTAGTAGGGTCAAGGACCTCCTTCCTGGTTTGGGTATTGGTCCTGTGGAGCCTAAAAGAGGAAGAGAATGCTGAAATGGTTAGAGGGACCAACCATTTCTTACCTTCCAAATCAAGATGTGGGAGGGAGGAGAAACCCCCATTACAAGGTCTCTCCTATGCCAGGCACAAGACCAAACTATATATATATATATATATATATAATCTTTGGTTTGGGACTGGGAAAATGGCTCAGCTATTAAAGGTGCTTGCTTGCAATGCCTGCTGGCCCAGTTTCAATTTAAAAATAAAACCCAGACACCAATATAAAACTGGACTGCATTCATTTACAGTGGCAAGAGACTCTGGCATGAACACACACATAAATAAATAGATAAATAAATAATTTTAAAGGAAACAAGAGACAGATGAAGAGACCAAGCTGGCTAGTGTGAGTTAAGTGGCTAAAACAGGGCAGGTTTCCAGGTCTTTGTAGCTTCACAGCTCACTGGGGCTTTAAGGTTAAAAAGACTGTAAGTTGTAACTTTACCAAAAATTAACTCCAAAATTTTGAATTGAGCTGGGTATGGTGGCTCATGCCTTTAATCCCAGAACTTGGGAGGCAGAGGTATGAGGATCTCTGTGAGTTCAAGACCAGTCTGAGACTACATAGTGAGTTCCAGGTCAGCCTGGGCTAGAGTGAGAACCTACCTTGAAAAACAAAAACAAAAAAAAAAATTGAATTGGCTTTAACGTCTCCATGCCTTGGATTTTTTCATTTGTGAAAGAGGGAACCACCAGGCATAGGTCAGCAGGTTGTTAGGAGTGAATGAAATGGCTCAGTCACACCCAACACATAGTAGTCTTCATAAGTGGAAGCTTTCACTAATGTACCCAGGGACCATCCTGGGCCTAAATGTCCCATGTGGAGGAAGCCCCATTCAAAGGTCATCTTGTCCACTCCACTCTTTTTCAGAGGAGTGTGGACTCGGCCCATGCTAATATATGCAGATGCTGTATGAGACCCAGGGGAAGGGTATCTTTGGAGATTTTAGGGACCAGGAGGGCAGGCAAAACTCACCTCAGAACAGCTGCCACAAGATGGCAGCCTAAGAAGTAGCCAAAGCTGGCTGAGCTCCTCTAAACTGGCCCTGGGCCTGGCAGTGCACCAGACCTTCCGAGCAGGAGGCTGGCTGAGGCTGCTTTCCAGTGCGGGCTGCTTGGAGGTTGAGCCTAAGAATGAGAGGCGCCCTGCTCCCACCTACTCTTTGGTGCACACGAACAGTTTTAAATGCCTCGTGGATGGATTCAGAGTCTCAAGGGAACCAGGTGTGGTGGCATCCATCTATAATTCAAGCTCCCCAGGGGCTGAAGCAGAAGGAAAGATGAGGGGCTAGGGCTATATCTCAGTGGTAGATGCTTGACTAGCATATGCAAAGTCCTGGGTTTGATCCCTAGGATTATTTGTCTGTACTTGCTTTGGCATGTGTGTGTGCACGTGTGTGTATGTGTGTGCACATGTGTGTGTGCATGCTTATTGTACACACATGTATGTGCTCATGTGCACCTGTGTACTCACCTGCAGTGGTACATGTGTATGTGTGTGTGCATGTGTGGTGTATACACATGTATGTGCTCATGTGAACCTGTGCACTCACCTGCAGTGGTATGTGTGCATGTGTGTGTGCATGTATAGTGTATATACATGTATATGCTCATGTGCACCTGTGCACTCACCTGCGGTGCTCAGAGGGGAATTTCAGATGTTCCATCAGTCTTCTGCTCATATTCTATTTTAAAAATATTTTTAAATTTATTTATTTATTTATTTATTTGCAAGCCGAGAGTAAGAGAAAATGGATGTGCTATGGCCTCTTGCCACTGGAAATGAACTCGAGATACATGCACCACATTAGGTATGTGGTTTTATGTGGGTACTGGGGTATTGAAACCAGGCACACAGGTTTGAAAGCAGTGCCTTTAACCACTGAACCACCTCCCCAGCTCTTCTGCCCATTCTTAAGACAGAGTCTCTTACAGATCCCAAAGTGTGCCATTTTTTTTTTCACAAACCCTGATGATTCTCAGGTCTCTATTCCCCAATGATATTGGGTCATAGATGTGCATGACCATTGCCTAGCTATTTATACAGGTCCTGGGAATAAAACTTAAGCAACCTCCCTAGGCTGTCATGCTTGCACAGGAAGTGCTCTTAACCACTGAGCCAAATCCCCAGCTCCCTAGGTTTTTTAAGCCTCCCAAAAAAACATTTAAAATAAAAAGGGTTAGTAAAAGGGAAGGCACATAAAATGACCTGCTGTGGTCTGTGATGCAATGGAAATAAAGGAGTGCAATCTACTTTATGTCTTCTACTGACATTTAATCTGCAAAAGATGTGTGTTCTAAATCCAGGCCTTGTTTCATAAGACATCTGTAAAGGGCAATAGGCTCTGTTTGTTATTTTTGGATCCAATGAGTGGAGAATTTGGGAGGCCTGAGAACTCGTTGCCAGTGAGTTCCGATGGTCTATCAGCATCTCCCTGGACCTGGATTCAGGAAGGAGGGGCACCACTGCCCTCCATGCATTCCATATAGTGGCATTTATGATGCATTTCCTGTTGCTAGGCACCAAACCAAGAGATCAGTAAGCATTATTTCATTGAATCTACCTCACAAAACCTTTTGCAAATAGCATAGCTATTATCATGATCCCTTCTTATAGATCAGAAAACAGGCTAAGCGATATTAAGGAATGCGCCCAAAATTCTCATCTATAAATTGACAGATCCAGGAAACAAATTTCTCAAACCCAATACTTAATCTCTCTCTCTTTCTCTCTCTCTCTCTCTCTCACTTTTTGAGATAAGATCTCACCCTAGCCCAGGATGACCTGGAATTTGCTATGTAGTCTCAGGGTGGCCTTAAACTCATGGCAATCCTCCTACCTTGGTCTTCAGAGTGCTGGGACTAAAGGCATGTACCACCACACCTGGCCTCTTAATTTTTATTTTTATGATATTTGGCATTTTTATTAGCTTACAAAGAATTAGGTTTCATCATGGTGTTTTTATACAAATATTTTTGTTTCCCTTCCCCCTCCTTCTCTTGTGCCTCACTTGTGCCCTCCTCCCAACCTAGCCACCTGTCCGTTTTCATACCATGTTTCCTTATGCTCCCCCACCCTGCCCCTTGAAGTCGAACAACTTCCTGGTCAAACCTCTGTACCCAGCAAGCAAGTCCTAATGACTCATGAAGGCCCAGGCAGATGAGGTCGTGAGTGCAAACCCTGTGGTTTCTGCCCTGGAGGAGCTGGGTTTCTGCAGGAAAACCAGTCAGAATTAGTTGCCATCATGAGGCTGGGTAGTTGCCTTGGAGATGCGAGAAGGTTCTGAACGAGGGGCTTACAGCAAGAGCCCAAGGTCCGGGGTCTTCCCACCATCCACTCTGCCAGAATCCCAGAGAGTCTCCCTTTTGACTACCTTTCCCTGGAACAGGTGACATGCTAGGAGTGAACATGTTCTAGTGACAGAGACAGCATTGTGTAACCTTGACCTTAACCTTGATGATGTTGTAGTGCAGAAAGAACCCAACCAAAAGCAGCTTGTGTTAGAATGGGTTTATGGCAGGGAAAACGACAACATGAGCAGAGAGTGGCCACCATAGCACTTCAAGGTGTGTCAATCACTGGCAAGGGGAAGTTGGCTATAACCCCCATAAGCCTGTCCCCAACAACACAGTACCGGGTCTTAATACCCAAACTGTCATCAGCTGAGGATCGAGCATTCAGAACACATTCATTTGATAGGTCAAACCATCACAGATAGCTACCTACTATGTCCTGGTCCAGAAGTTACACAATCTGTCACCTCAGGTGGGAGCCAGTATAGAGGGGGTTGGAATCCTCATGTTTCCTCCAAATAAAGATGTCTGCCAAATAAGCAAGTCCTGAACAAGGAAAGCTATGTGTGTTGTTTGTGTGTACATGCCTGTGCGGGGGGCTCAGGGGGGCATTCATATACCATGCTGTATATAGGGCTTGTCTTGGAGCATTTGGTTGGTTCCCTCAAGTCTCCTTGTTCAGCCTTCAAAAACAAGGCCTGTATATCCTGAGACCACATGGAATGCAGCCATCTAAGTACAGTGCCCCCAATTTCAGCTTGAAAAGCAGCAGTCTATACTGGAGCACCTAGTATATAACCCTCAAATTAAGTTTAAAATAAAGTTATTAACCCAGGTGTTCAGCAGATATTAACTGAGGGCCAGGTAAGGTGCTGAGAATATAAAAGAGCCACTCCCTACCTTTACACAGAGTTTAAACTAATGGGGTTGTCAGACGTCACAGAGAAACCATGAAAGCATGAACGAACTGCTCAAACATAAAGGGGATCAAGTACTGAAAGTGGCAGTGGTTGGCAATGGAGCTAGAGACGAGAGGATAGGACGGACAAGTCTTTAAAGAGGACCAAGAAGACGGGTACTGAAAGCTGTTGGTACTGACAGACAGTGGCAGAGTCATATATATATATGACTATTATGACTATATATATATATATATATATATATATATATATATATATATATATATATATATATATATATATATATATATAGGTCAGCTGCTAAAAGGACCAGGTTATGGAGGTGGCTCATGAGCTCAGCCTTGGGTAGGTGCATTATGGGTGCCTTAGTGCTATCTAAGTGAAGACATCAAGTGAGTCCTTGCAAAAATGGGTTGAGACCCCCAAGGAGCCATCTGGACTGGAAATAGATATGTGGGAGTCTGGTGGGGATGAAGGTCTGTGCATTGGTGAGCCTGATTGCATAGAGAGGATGGGCTGAGTAAAGAAAAACAAAATCCAATCGTTTTGCTGCTAGTTTACCGCCCTGCTTCCCAGCTCTGCCATTTACCTGGTGTGCATCTGAACCCAGAAAGTTTGGTCATCTGAGCCTTGGTGCTCCACACATTCTTTGTTAGTCTGTGATCTTTCTTCCTCTCTTAGCCCCTCCCTACCGATGCCTCAAAACATATCCCACACCCCCAGACCCTCTCTGGACTAGGGAGATGCCTCAGTGGATGAAGTGCTTGCCACTCAAGCTGATGACCCAAGTTTGATCTCCAAGCCCCACATAAAAAGCCACTGTGGTGGGCTCCTAACAAACACAGCAAAGAGCAGAGAGCAGCAGTGTGTGGCAAGAATCTAGAATGAGAAACCTGCCTCAAATGAGGTGGAAAGGTGAAGACTAACCAGAAGATTTTCCTCTGACTTCTACACAAGGGCCTGCACATACACACAGACACACACACAATTTTTCAAAAGGTTAAGAGATTTAGTATCGGTTGACCCTTCTGTCCTCAGGCCTAGATGCTCTTTAGGCTCCCCTGTAGGGTTTATATACAGGAGGTTCACACAATCAAGATGTATAATCAGGAGCTGGAGAAATGGCTTAGCGGTTAGGGTGCTTACCTGCAAAGCCTAAGGACTCAGGTTCAATTCCCATGCAAAGCTAGATGCACATGCATCTGGAGTTCATTTGCAGTGTCTAGAGGCCCTGGCATGCCCATTCTCTCTCTCTCTCTCTCTCTCTCTCTCTCTCTCTCTCTCTCTCTCTCTCTCTCTCTCTCTCTCTCTCTCCTTGCAAATAAATTAAAATATTTTTAAGTGTGCTACCAGGAGAGCTTGGGTTGCCAAAATTGGCCACATTATTCCTTGACTTTGTACACAATACTGTGACAGGGAGGTCCTCTCCAGTATTGCATTTGGCACCTCCAGCTGGGCTTTTCCCAGGACAAGATGTGTGTTTCAAAACCCTCACCATCTTTGACTTAGGAGAAGAGCCTAATTCCTTGCCTCTGAATTAGGGAGCTGAGAGGTCAGACTGAGCTGACCTCGCACTCAGCTTCTCATCTTCAGGCCTTGGGATTTGGGAAATCACTGAAGTCTTCTGAGCTTCATTTTCCTCCCCTGTCATGTGCAGCATGGGATTGTCACAAGGGGCCTGCTGTCATGGCACACGTAATACCTGCTCGGAAGGGACACTTAATAAACTGTTACGAGTAGAATTTTTATCAGCGTCAAAATTCCCCCTGCCTCCTATGGGCTCCCTCTTTCTTCTTTCTTTATTCTCTAGATGCCCCTTGGCTCCCCAAAATATTGAGCAGCTAAATGCCTAGGTCACGTTCAACAGTAAAAGTAACAATGGTCTATCAAGGTGTCAGGGCCTTTGCTAACAGCTTAGACCTTCATACAGCAGGCAGTAATCATGACCCTCTCTTCTTGAGGTGACACACCAGGCAGTGACTTCCACTGTACACTCAGATTATTTTATTTTATTTTTTATTGTCCATAATGAGTTACATTATTTAATGGGCAAACAATGAGTTGTTATCCCCAGTTCCCCAATGTCCCTCTTCCCCATCCCCAATCAGCTGTATATCGTCCTCCATGGGCGTCTGGATCAGTCCTTGGGGCTGGGGACCATGGAAAGCCTAGAAGTCAGCCCGGTTCCACCGGCCCTAGTGTGTTGTTACTGAGGGGGGCCATGTCTCAGATTATTTTTAAACTTTTAATTGACAACCTTTGTACATAGAGACAGCATACTAGATCCTAATCCCCTCCCACAACCTTCCCTTTTCACCTTCTCATGTACCCCTCACTGAACCCCTTCTTCTTTCCGACGAGTTCCTCCTCTATTTTGATGTCATCATTTCCCCCTCCTATTGTGCAGATCTTGTGTAGGTAGCATCAGCCACTGTGAGGTCATGAATACCACAGCCACTGTCTGTCTAGAATACAGTATTTCAATGCACTCCTTCCCTTCCTTTGGCTCTTACATTTTTCTGCCAGCTCTTCCACAATGGTCCCTGAGCCATGGAGGGTGTAACAGAGATTTCTCACTTAGTGCTGAACACATCACTGTCATTTCTTCTAGGCACTTTGGTGTGTACTCAGATTATTTAAAAATCAGACTCATGGTGGAATTCTCAGGAGGAAGGTTCATACACACACACACACACACACACACACACACACACACACACACGGTTCTGGTATTAAAGATCAGTCCCTTTGGGGGTGCTGTGGAAACTTTTGGAAGTGGGACCTTGCTAGAGAAAGCACATCCCTGGGGGAAGGTTCTTGGGATTCTCCTATCTCTGTTCCCTGTCTGCTTCCTGATTGACAGTACAGGAACAGCTCTCCTCCCACATACTCCTGCTGCCATGATATTCTGCCCAAGTGCCTGTGGCCAAGTAACAGGGACCTGAACCCTTTGAAACCTGGAGCCAAAATAAATGTTTTCCTCCTCTAAGTTGTTCCTGTCGGATATTTTTTGTCACAGTGATGAGAAAAGTAAGTAATACAGCACACAAACATACTTTGGGAACCATGTACGACAGGCTTAGAGATCCCACGTCCCATTCTAGGCAGAGCACGGAATTCCTATCTAGTTGTGAAGCCACCAGCTTCACAAACGAAAAAAAATTTCCTGTTAGATGGAGGTAAAATGGCCCCTTCCTCCCAGATTGCAGTAACACTTGTGATTTTTCCAACTACCCCAAACCACTGTTTCTGCAGCCACAGGGGCCCTTCCTCTGCCTGGTGGGCTGCCATTAGGACACAGAGAAGGAGGGGTGCACACCCCACAGACCTAGAGGCCTCGGAGCCCTGTGTGTGCTCCATTCCTGAGTCTTTCCTATCGACCCCACGGGCTGCGGTGTCACAAAGTGCAGGCTCGCACTGGGAGCCCGGTCACCCCAAGCCCCCTGTTTATTTTCCTTCCTGGACACATTGGTGACACCTCTATGAGGCTGGAATGAAAGTACACAGGCAAATGGACGCTCACCTCAAGCAGGCCTGCTGGTGATTTGGAATGTCCCGTTAGAAGGCTTTTTAATAAACTTTGTTTGCATCTGCCTTGATGAGGAACACATTTGCCTGGGACCTTGCTGGGATGTTTGGCTTCAAGGCTTCCCTTCCTTGGCCTTAGAAGTTCTTGGTGGCAGTGGCTGCCTGCGGGCCCTTGGGACTCCCCCGTGGAGTACTGACCTGTCTCTGATTTTGTCCTAGTAACTTTAGTCTTGCTACACTCTTGGCCCCTGGTGTCCCTGATAAACTCCAGAGAAAGATGTACAGGGTCAGAAGGTTTGAGAGTTCAACAGGGGAAAAAAAAAGGTCTCATTACCTTTTAAGAAGCTTCCAGGCCCAGCACAGGAATTTGTTCAATCCATCCAGCAATGTATTTGACTCTCGCCTCTCCCTTGTAATGACTATGGGAATTAATTGTGGTATCTTACACTCACACAGCAGTTCCTGGAAAAGGACCTTCATTACAAAGAGGAAACATAGAAATGCTGGCTGAGCAGGAAGTGATCCCAGAACTCAGGAGGCTGAGGTAAGATCATGAGTTTGAGGGCAACCTGAGACATAACAAGAGGAGATAGAAGATAGAAGATAGATATATAGATAGAGATACATAACAGATAGATGATAGAGAGAGAGAGAGAGAAAGAAAGAAAGATTTAGCAGTCTATTCTTCCCACTGGACTTAGGTCCTAGCAGGATCAAGACAGAACTAGCTGCCTTCTCAGGTTCCCCACTTGGAGTACTTGCCCCCCCACACACACACACATAGTCTGTTGTGGTTCATAATTTCTATTTGGCTAAAATAAGATGAAGGCTCATTCCCCAGGGCTGTGGTCTGGGGTATGAGCATGGTGACCAACTGTACTCTGGGGAAAGGGGGATAACACCCCCTCTGCAGGCTCATTCCCATCTGGCTCCAGGATGCCCAAGGCAGAAAGGAGGATACTTACAACAGCTCATCTGGCTGTGGTTGTAAGTCAGGGGCAGCCAAGCACAGCTCCAGCCCCTTCACTCAAGGTGATGTCCATTGGGTCCAAATGCACTGAGTGTCCACCTTGACTTATTTGACATAAGAAATGCCACATGGGGAAGGGTGGTAAGAAGACATGGGTGAGAAGTACACTACATTAGTAGTCACTAAAACCAAACAAAGTCTGGGAGCAGCTGGAATCAGAGAAGAAGGGAATAGTTTTCCTATCATATTCTGCAGTTATGAAGGCCTAGGTCCTAACCCTAACCTTGAGCAAATTGCTTAGCCTCTCTTTGCTTCAGTTTTCTAGTCTCTAAACTGGAAATATTAATACTTTCCTTGAAAGTTTGTTTCATGGTTGAAATCATAAATGATGTATATGCATATAAATGCACTGAAGTCGGGGGTGCAAGATGAGGAGGGGTTGGGATATAGATGAGGAGAGGGTTTTTCACTTTTACCAAACATTTAAAGGTGATGGAGGAGAGGAGATGAAGGAGAAGGGAAATGTGAAGGAGGAGAAGCAGATATTGTATATAGTGAGTGCTTGAGAAATTGGTACTATAACTTTAAAAAAAATTTAAATAGGGTCTCACTATGTAGCCCAGACTGGCCTTGAACTTGTAATCCTCCTGCCTCAACCTCTCCAGTGCCAGAATGACAGGTGTGTGCCACCACACCTGGCTATTTGCTTTCTCTCCAAGCATCCTGGGTTCCTATGGATGTAGTCAAAGGATTGTGCCCTTTGATTCTGATGGGAAAAGAGAGAAAAGGTTTTTGTCAAAGGATCTCTAATCCCTTCTTCAAGAAATTTTGATTTAAAAACATCAAGGGAAGAGGCAACCGGGTATGCAGACCCTCTGAGGTTGCTTTCATGTTATGAGACCTGAAGGAGAGCACTTCCTGCCGGGTTAGCAGACCTCAGCCTTGCTTCCGGCTCTGCAGGAGCCTCTGCCAGGTTGTGGCCTCAGCACCTCTCTCCTGATGCCATCCTGGAGGGGTGTCCCAGATATGCGGTACAAAAACACAGTGGCAGCAGCCCATTCCATAACATCACGTGTCCAAATAAATGGAGCTGTTGACTCAGGCTGATTAGATGAGGGGTCTGTCCTAAAAAAGCAATCCCTAGAAGGCAAAGAAAAACAGGATTCTTTGTGGAATTAGGCCTTTAATCCCCTGCTTCCCCAGCACTGCCATGGACCTGGAGAACTTGGGGGTGGGGAAAGCACTCCAGAAGTCCCTTGTCAGGAGCTGGCCAGAGGCTGCATTCCTCTCCAGGGCCTTCCCTAGGCTGGTTCATTTTCCTAGATGAAGGTTGGGGGTCTTAAGACATCATTGGGCCAAGGACTTATAGTTGTGACAGCTAGGGTTGGTGAAGGAGCCCCCAATTCTCCTTATCACCAAAGTTAACATCTTTTGACCCCAGAAGATCCAAGCTGTGGCCACCTGGCTCACTCTCTAAGTGGACATTGACAAAAGACATCTGGATTTATAGGAATGTGTGTGCCTGCACATGCAGTCTTACACATGAGCACACACACCACAAAGTAGTTAGAAGAAATAACAGAGAAGCAGAAAGGGGTGCCCACTAAGTCATCTGCCCACTGGTCAGCCACCTCTCAGAGCCACACTGTCTTGTATCCACATCTCTTATGGTGGGCCAGTACCCTACCCAGTTAGCCCTATGCCTGGGCTAGGACAGACCCAATGTTCCCTTTGGCTTCACAGATGCTTCTGGGTGGGCAAGAGCATGAGGTCTGCAGAGAAACAGAGTCAAGGGTAGACTCTACTCACTCTCCAGGTATTCCACTCGGCCTCTCTGAGTCCCTCAAATGAGAAGAGTGGTCTTGTTGTTCTTCACATACCAGGGAGTGTGTAGAAGGACCAGATCCCTTGCTCAACCCAGTCAATGCTTCACTGATGGTCTATGTTGCCTATGATGCCAGGGGTGAGGGGTTGGCAGAGAGTGGGTAGTGCCATGACTCCTGCTTGAGCAGAGGAGCTTAGAAACTATGGAGATGAGATAGACTAGGAAGGGGCCTGTGTGTCCTCAACCTAGAACAGGGCAACTGGAACGGTCAGCTCCAAAGGGTTTCTAGGAGGAGCTAAAATACCAGTGGACGGGCTGGAGTGATGGCTCAGCAGTTAAGGCACTTGCCTGCAAAGCCAAACGACCCAGGTTCGATTCCACAATACCCACGTAAAGCCAGATGCACAAAGGGACACATACATCTGGAGTTCACTTGCAGTGGCTAGAGGCCCTGGCATGCTCATTCTCTCTCTCTCTCTCTCTCTCTCTCTCTCTCTCTCTCTCTCTCTGTCTGTCTGTCTCTCTCTGTCTCTCTCTCTCTGTCTCTCTCTTTCTCTCTCTCCAAATAAATAAATAAATCTAGTGGACACAGAGAGAGTAGGTAGAATTTGGATAAAAAAGGAAAAAGGTGGAGGGTGACTTACAGGAAGGGGGGACAGCAAGAGCAAAGCAAAAACAAGAAAAGAATCCAGCAATGGCAGGAAAGAAGAGCCTGGACATAAGGTCTGAAGGCAGGGCTGGCTGAGAAAAGTTAGAATACTACAGAATACAGGCAGATCACACAGCTGCCAGCCATGGAGGGGCCAAACAGGAAGCTGAACGTCAACCAAACTTTCCTCTCCCTGGCTGCCCGGCACAGCCAACTTGGTCCTGCTCATTGTTTTTGTTCTGTGCAGTTCCAAGGCCTGATAAGGATGGTCGTGTCTTCTGCCCCCAAGTGTGCCCACCACTCACCTTCCCCAGGAGACTTCTTGGTTGGAAAATGGCCATGAGAGCTGGTCTAGACTCAAGTTACTGCCTTCCATCCACCTCATCTGTATATTCCTGTTTGCAGCCGTGTGATATGGGGAACTGTCTACTTCCATGGCTGTAATGGGGATGGAATCAGACAAGGTGTTTCACGTGAGTGTATGACACACAGCCCGCTCTCAGTGAACATTTGTGGTGTCAATGGACTCAGAGTCATTTATACAGAATGGCCTTCTCTCTATCCTGTGAAAACTTATTTACCTTCCGTCCTGCCCACACTTGCTGCTTTAGGTGCCCCCTTGGGACAACTTCCCATGTCTCATTCTAACCAACCTGGCATGGAGGCCCAGCTCATCTCCTTCAGGCTGGTGTCACATGGTTCAGCAGCATCCTCAGCCTTGCAGGCTGCTCTCTTCAAAGGCACGGCTGGCCATCCACTCCTAAGGTAAGAACACCACCTCCCCTGTACCTCCACAGTGTGCAACGTGCTAACAGGGGCCCCAGGCAGCTCATGTGAATGAGGAAAGGCTGGATGATCTCTAGCACACGCACACACGCACGCACGCACGCACGCATGCATGCACAGTGGAGCCTGCGACACCCTGGAGAGCCTCACTGTGCATCAATTGGCTGGTGCAGTAGCACAGGAAGAGGCTCTGCAGAGACAGAAGACCCGGATCACTTACTCCCTGGGTGACTATAGTCAACTGGCTTCCACTCTATTTTTGGTCCCTGTCAGTATAGAGGACAACAAGCCCATCCAGGCCACTCCCAGGCTGCCATGAAGATCAAACATGAGAGCGCTTTGAAAGCCTAAGGCTCCGTGGAGACCTGAGGGACCATGTTCAGAAGTTCGAATGTTTTCCCAAGACCAGGCCCCAAATCTCAGATGGTCATCAACAGGTGTGTGGGAGGGGAGCTTAAAAGGTCCATGTAGCCCTGCAGGGAGTCACCTCCTATCTCCTCAGGATCTCCAGCGGCCCTGGCTCTGCAAAGGGATGGTAATTGGATGGTAATTGGGTCCCTCTGGAAAATAGCAGAAGCAGCTTAGAGCAGCTGGAGGCAGCAGAAACCCTATCCCCTCCAGAGCCCTGACATTCTCATCAGCTCCCATGCCTGCACACCAGCCAGCCAGCCTGTGCCTGCTGCTTCCTAGGACCACCTGGCCTCCCACCCTTCCTGTTCCCATGGCTCCCTTTGGCCTCCCTCTTCTGGCAGCGGCTGGCAGAGGCCAGTGGGCTGCAGGTAACATCTTCACTCCAAGGTCCTGGTGACCACTGTTAAATGGCACAATGACCTCCTCAAACCCAAGCTTGAGTGTCACCCTCACCTACTAGGGCTGTGGTCCAGCCTGACCCCAGCCAGGGAGGCCAGCTGTCATCAGTCGCCAGGACTACAAGTTCCTGTGAGGGAGTGCACTCCCTGGCTTCACATCAAAGTTAATGCGGTGATGGCTGCCAGGGCTCAGGCACCTGCT